>CM076576.1:595619503-595916819 GCA_034641835.2 Pinus albicaulis
CTCTTTTCTTGATCAACTAACTGCAGATATGAAGATATTGGCAGCCATATTTTATGTTAGGGCTATTAGTTATGCGTAGCTAAAGTGGTCTTTTTTCGTACACTTCGACAAAGGATTCATACTAACATGGAGGGTGGCTCATTTTGTACGGTTGATAACTTGTGGATGGGAGACCCACATGGGGATGATAGTTCCCAATATATATCAGACCTCATGCCTCAATAAGGCCTCTAGATAGCACATTGTTTCTCCATGGGTGTTTTACTTCTACATGATGATAGCTATTTGGGATTCTCACCAAAAGCTAGCTTGCATACTTGGGAGGGGAAAATTGGAAATGTATTGATGAGACGACATCTTGTTCCTTGGAGGAATTTGTCATATGAGGATGCTACAGGAGGAGGAGAGGAGGCTCTTCAGTTCTATCCTTGCAATTGCTTGAGGACAAGCAACATTTGGGAGGGGAGGACTGTAATATTCCTAGATTAGCATGCAGCTAATAGGAATATAGATTTTGCTTTTAGCACCTAGTTAGATGAATAAATGGGGAAGGAGACCCATACTTATCTTGAATAAGCATAAAATACCTCTTGATGTGAAAACAGATCATGATAATAACTGGAAATAGCACTCTCATGTGTGAACAAGGACTAATGGATGTGGACAAAGTCAAGTTTGACCAAGTCAACAGCACTAATGTGGAAGGAGTGGATCATCAATAAAGGTAGATCAATATTAATGTGGATTATTTTAGACACTATATACGAACTAGATTGAAGAACCTTAGGTGTGAAAAGGGTTGGAGCAGGTTTAAGAGGTCAACCTTGACCAAATCAAACAATGATGTTATGGAGGAGTGGCATTGATGAAGGTACAACGCAGTTTTGGAGGGAGATTTATTGTGTGATGGTGGAAACCCTAATGAGTGGGACCCAAGATGAGAAGGCTCACATTGTTTATAAGGAGGAGGATGGTAGCCATATGGGGTTAGCTTATGAATTATATTTTGATATGTCTATTTAGACTTTTTCTCTCTTCAGCTGTTTAGCTAAGATTGCTGGTGTTGTTTAGCACAAGGTATTCCTGTTTAGGAATTCCATCTCTTTCTTTGAGAGGCCTCTTGGGAGAGTCCTGATCTTTCATTCCACACATCTAACATTCTAGTCAAGCTTCAGTCTTAGATACAATGCAGTTTCTACAGAATATTTTGTTATGTTGCAGGGTGTTGAAGTGGAGGGTCAAGAAACCCACTTTCTGAGCTAGTTTTTCATAGGAGGAAGGATTCCTTATCTTGGGAGATCAATTTGGAGAGTCCTTGAGCACTTTTCATATCTTTGGTATCAAGCCAATCTATCTCCATCACCTACAACATAATTTCAGTCTGGAATTGCGTTATTTTGGAGGGCAACTTCAGTGAGGGGTCTCGTGGCTCTGTTTGAGTGTTTTACTGTGATTGAAGGGTTCAACTTTTCATTGGAGGAGACCTTGGAGTGGATATGCATTAGATCTATATTATTTCAGCCTCCTATCTTCATGTGCTTTAGTTTATAGTGATTCTTCAGTCCTTTGACTATAGATCACCATTTGTATTGGGTGTAATTCCATAAACCCTTATTGGGTTCTCTTGGATTTGTATAAAGGAGACTAGATCTTAGTTTTTGAGCATTATTGATTAATATATGAGAAGATATATTTGTCTCTATAATTTCTTAGTACAAACCCTCATTAGACTGTGCTATCACTTTATGCAGTAATTCTGTGTTGCAATAGTTTTGGGGTTTCATTGTTTTTGGGCTATACTAGGTGTGGGAGGCTTGTTTCCCTCACCTAATAAGATTTTTTTCTGATATCCTCTTGGATTTAGGCGTTATGATGTCAGATCTAATGGATCCAATTGCTGATTTTGATTTTTGTAGCATATATTTCTGAAAATGTGTTTTTTATGCATGTGTTGATAATTTTTCCTGTTTGGGAATATTACATCTTAGTTGCTCTCTAGACTCACTTATGCTTGTTTATCTTAAATATGATTTAATGAAGCAAATGTCAAAGTATTTTTATGGTTAGCCCTTCTGTTTTCCATTACTTAAACATTATTTTTAAGGACTTTTACTCTAAAGTATTGCTTACTAGGTTTAGCTAAAGAGGTCTATGATTCGCCATGCCCTTTTACTCATCTTAAATAGTTGCTTTGGAGGTCTTTATAGCTTGATTAATGAAGTTAGGATTTCCCTCTTCCTTGATCTATGCTATGTGTTTATCTTAAATGTTTTCTAAGATTGAAGGTGAAATCACTAGAAGATTTACAAGTTTCTTGCCTTCTATAGTTCATTGGATTGTTGTCTTCATGCTTACTTACTAGGGTTTAATCAAAGAAGTTATTGGTATTCCCTGTATTTGATTATTTCTTCATGCTTATTAGTCTTAAAGGCCATTCTTGTTAAAATTATTTGTTGAAGGATTCTTAACTGCCCTTTTTCACCTACTATGTTCACAAATTTGATGTTCATTTCATTCACATAAAGCCTTTAGATCCATTTGACTTTGTTAGATTTGCCCTATGATACACCCTAGAACTATTTATTAAACTCCTCAAGACCTTTGTAGACTCAATAGCCCAATGGCTTAACAATCTCTCACTCTATCTAAATTGCTTGACAACCTACCCAACCAACCAAACAAACAAACAAACCCTAAACTTAATAACCTGCCTAAAATCAAAACCTAAAAGCTATCAAGTTACACTTTTCATACAAACATAGAGAGAGCCCTCTCTGAGTCCAGGAAGGCTAGGCCCTAGGAGTCCAAAGACTAGTTTGATGTTACCCCTGTACATTTGGTCTTTCCAATCTAACAAATTACGGGGACCTAACAAGTTACTTACCAAGATTTCCATTGGACTTTATCTTTGAGAATGATGTTGCTATAGATGGACACAGTGACATAGATAAAGCAAGAAATTTAATTGAGAAAATTTAGTTGGTACATCACACAGTGCAAGAGCAACTTGAGAAGAGTCAGAGAAACTACAAGGCAAGGCATGACAAACATCGGGTTAATCACAAATTCCAAGTTGGTGATGAAGTTTGGTTGTACATAAGCAAAGAAAGATTGCAAGGGGAAGGTAAAAATCTAAAACCAATCCGTTATGGTCCATTTAAAATTCTAGAAAATATTGGTACAAATGCATTCAAGCTAGATTTGCCTCCTTATATAAAAATTTATTCTATCGTTAATGTTGAGAATTTGAGATTATCTCACCTCCTTTGATTGATGATCAAGGAGAGCATGTTCAGCTACCATCAATAGATGATTTATCTCCAAAATATCTTGATGAACTTCAGCAAGATATCATACTTGACAGAAGAATCAAAACTTCAAGAAGAGGGATTGCTGAATACCTTAGAGTTGGACTCAAAGGTCAAAATCCTTCAAAGGAAAAATGGTTGGAGATTAGAAAAGTGAGGGAGTTGTACCCTCACTTGCTGAACAACTGATAGTATATTTCGGGGTCAAAAAGGCTTCCAGTGGGGAGGAATGGTCTAAGGTTCAAGTTTTAGCTAAAAATTTAAAGTGCTCGAAATTTCTTCAAACTTGAACGACCAGATAGATTTCTTCACCAGGTTTCTGACGAAACTCGTTTCATCAAAATGAGTTCAATTGACTGAGTTATCATCTGTTGTTCGTTTTCCAAAACAGGAAAAAAATAGTAGAATAGGTATAGTGCTGATGTGGTAGGTACAGTTAGCATTGCAGGAATATTCTCCAGATTACAGGGAGTGGCACTGTGACAAGTGTCGTCTTCAGATTCGCCAGATAGGTTAAGTGAAGAGAGAAATTTCCCAATGACCTCCAATTCTTCCTAAGTTGGAATTTGAAATTTTTTTAAGGGGTTGGAGTGTAACCCAACCAAAGGGCACCACGTGTCCTCTCTGGTGGGCAACCTAATAACCCTAAGGTTGAATGACAAGTTATATCAAATTTGGACTAAGGTTATGGTCGAATTATTTATTGGTGGTGGTATTAATTTGATATGTGTGTGTGTGTGTGTTTTTAAACCCACCAAACTCGACAAAGTTTAACTAAGTCTGGAGGGTATGCTAACCAGTGTGGTAGAGGCTTCAGAAATGGATGAATGGAAAAATTTGGTGGAAGATTTCAATTATAGCACTAAGCAAAATTATATGGCAGAGTGGGGGGTCGAACCCCTGACCTCCTGCCTGCAAACCAATCGCCATACCATCTCATATACCGGTAGTTCTTACCCCATATGTTCGCTACCTGTATTTGAGTTTTCATTGTATACCATTTGGGGGTTGGAAGGGGCCAGCCCCCTCCCCATGTGGCCATGACTCAAGAACCGGGAGCTACGACAGTTGAACCAGTGGGTTTTTGATAAGCATAATTAATTAACAATAAGACGTGGGTTAATGATGTTAAAACGTCATTAGCGCGTAAAGCGCGATTACATTAAACCTTGTCTTATCCGCCCAGTAAAACCTGCTTAACACTAATTAATCATGACACTTAAATTGGCAAAAAATTTGGAGGCACGCCAATTTTGGCGGTAATTCCAAAATTAGAATGTTAACTGGCGGTTCCTCCAGTTTTGGAGGAGAAATTGGGGCAAAGTTGGTTTTGGTCATAACTCACTCAATTTTCAACCAAATTGAGCTTATTAAAAGTCATTTTTAGCTAATTGGAATGCTACGAACTCAATGGAGCATGTTAAAAAGGCATAAAAGGTCATCTATATGTGTTTTTGTGCATTTGAATTTTTTTAAGGCTAGGGCCACTAGGTGTTGGGGTCATTGCCAGAGCATCCTGAGTCCAAATTTAGCAAAAAAATAGTCATTTTTGGGAGATTATGATGTTTTAAACTCATTTAAATAGGTTCCAAGAGGTTCTAAAGCTTTTAACAACAATTTGAGCACACTTGAAGCTAATATAAATGTCACACTATAAAGCTAGACCAAGGAGATGTAGCCTAGGAGGGGTGAACTCCTTTATCAAAATTCTCTATGTTAAGCTTTGTTATGTTTGTTTGCTATGTTTAATATTGCTTATGTTCTGTCATTTAAAATTTTGATTTTTAAGCTTATGACAAACTCATAATTTCACTAAGTAATTTATTTTCCAATCACATGCTCACAAACAAACTCATGAAGCATAAGTAAAACAATGCAAAGAAAAGTTTATATCTGAAATTAAACTAGCACAACGATAACTAGCATTCATTTTCAGATCATCTCCCCTCTCCTTTAGTTTATCTTCACTCTCCCTTTTCACTCTCTCTATTTCTCCACCTCTATCATATGTCTTTGTTATTCCCTCCCATATATATCTAGAGTTAATATATATGTCATGATATATTTATATATATTATAATATAACAAATTTAATATTTTATTAATCCAAAGTTATTAAATTTACTAATATTAATATTATAATATATTAATATGAATATTAGATTTAATAATAACAATAATAATATTACTATTAATATCAATATTAAAATTTTAATATTAAAGTTAGGGTTAATAATCTTTTTTTTCATGGTATTAATAATAATTTGGTCGATGGTATTTGACCCATAGGGTTGGTATATAATTAGATGTTGATTTCTAATCCTATGACATATATTTTTATTTATTTACCTTACCTCTTTATACCTCTTTTATATTTATTTATTTACCATACCTCTTTTATAAATATGGTATTTGGCCCATGGTATTTGTCCCATGGTATTAATAATAATTTGTCCCATGTTATTTGGCCCATAGGCTTCACCTAAATAAAACCTCTTTTTTGAGTTTTTGTAAATATAAAGAGGTTTACGGAGTAAATATAAAAAGAGGTTTTATTTATTTACCATACCTCTAGTTCATTTTTATTTTTATTTATTTACCATACCTCTAGTTTATTTATATTTTCATTTATTAACCATATCTCTTTTTTGAGTGTTCCTAAACTTCATATTTTAAATTTATATTCACAAAATTTAGTTTTAATGAGTTTTTATTTTTTATTATATGGTTATGTAAGTCATTGTTTAAATCAACATTATTTAGATTTTATTTTGTAAATTTTATTTATTTTTATTTTTATTTTGTCGTCCGACACATACTTACACATCAAGGTCATATAAGAAAGAGAGGAATATGCATATTTATACATATATATTTTTGCAGGACTTAATTCGAAAGGCCCAAAAGTGAACATTGTAAAGAAAAGAGACTTATATGTTTTCAAAATAAAAATAACAGAGGATGTAATTAATATTATAGGTATTGTATATATATATATATATATATATATATATATATATATATATATATATATATATTATTAAGATTATTAAAATTATAGAAGTATTCTGAAATCAAAATAAGTCTTGTGCAGCAAAAGGATTTTTTCCTATAAAAAAAGGAAAAGACAACTATGTAACTTTCTACCAATTAGCTTTGTAATTAATTATTAAACATTTGGGTTGGGAAGGGAATTAACATGAACAAAAAAAAATTGTAAGGGGTTTATAGGTTCAAAGTCTAGCCCTCATGACTGGAACTATAATCAGAAACTCTCTCTGAAATCTAAGAATACACAACAGTTTTGATTCTAGTTTTGGGATTAGTTGTAAAAATGTTTTCCTCTTTGTGTTTTCATTCTTTCATTTAATTTTTTTCCTCTATCAGCATGAGTGTAATGAATTTGATGGCTTATTTTTATTCATAAGATTTACTAATGTTGTCTTCTCAGCATATAGTACCTACAAAAATTATTCAAAAAATCCTTAAAAGGCGCTCCACCACGTTTTAAATTCATCCACACGTTCTCAACCTTTCAATATTCTTTCTACAATAATTGTATTCAGATTCTTAATTGTATGGGTATGAACTATGTCATCTTTATTTTCCTCAAATCACTCCTTTAGTCTAGGACCTTGCAACTATCAAAGTTTCTTTGGCCATTATGTTTTGGAAAGCTAGGGTTTCATAATTTGTAATATTCCTAATTATCTCTTAGCTATTTGGAATATTGATTTTTTATTTTTTCATTAAGGTAGATGAATAGGAGGGTAGAGAGACCCATAAATCTCTTTAGTAGGAATAAAAACCACTTCTAATGTCAGTATGGATCATCTTATCAATTCAATAAATCACTCTTAGGTGTGAATGGAGGCTAAAGCAGGTTGATGGGGTTAAGGTTGACCAAATTAACAACGTTGCTATGGAGGTAGTGGAGTGTTATTGGAGGAAAACACAGTCATAGTGGGAGGGAGTATCCATGAGAGTAGCATATTTAATGAGTGAGATGAAGGGCGAGGAGGATCACAAAGAATATAAGGAAGGGGATGGAATCCATAGAAGTAATTATGATTATTGTTTATGTCTTGGTATTTTATGAATTTCTGCATGCTTCATCTATTTAGTGGAGTCTAACGTGTTGTTTAGCACAAGGGTGTTTCCAAGCGGAAATCCCACCCTCATTCTCAAGGGACTTCGAATACCAACCCAGGAGAGGTTCCTTTGAGCTTCATTTCCACCATCCAACATCATGCCAAGCTTAATCCACCTTTAGAAGCACAGTATCCTTCAGAAGTTGCGTTATTTTGTAGGGAAGTTGCAGTGGAGTGTCAAGTACCCAAGTTTTTGAGCTTGTTTTTCTAGTGAGGAAAGCAGCCCTACATTTGGAGGACCTATTGGGAGGTTCCTTGAGCTTCATTTCCACCATCCGACATCAGGCCAAGCTTCAGCCATCTTCAACAGTACAATCTCCTTCTGAAACTGCGTTATTTTGCAGGGCGTTTGCAGTGGAGGGCTTATTGCCCAAGTTTGTGAGTTTGTTTTCCATAGAGGGGAGCATCCCATCATCAGGAGGATCAGTAGGGAGGCGTGTCAAAAAATTTTACATCATATCATCCACCTCCCAGAATTTATTCAGTTGTAGTGCATTATTCAATCCTAGGGCTGCAACTTTCATTTTGTGTATTTCCGGAAACCCCTTCTCGGTTGTCTTGGATTGGTGCTAGGAAGCCTATATCTCTGATCCCAATAATTTGTAAGCATTATATTAGTAGTTCCTTGTATTTTCAGTTTTACCCTGCAATTATTCTCCATAGGACTGCACAATCATATGTCCTCCGACATTCTATGTAGCAACATCATTTCATATTTTATGTACTGGGTCATTTAAGGCTTGTTTTACTAGCTTAAGTGTCTTTTTCCTCAAGATGTTGTACTCATTTATTTTCTATTATACATAATAAAATGGCTCTATGATATGCTCCTATTGAAGTATTGATATTTTACTACATTTTCCAGTTTTATTTTCTATATTCTTTTTTTCCCTAATTTGAAATATTACAGTGGTATTAGAGCATAGTCTTAGCTCTCCCTTTGAGACATCACATCTATGTCATCTGAAGAAGAAGAGCCTCTCACAGAAAGAGAGAAGTGGTACATCAGTATAAGAATAAGTTTTGATTATACAAGAAAAGAAGAAGACAAAATAAAAACTCCAATATCAAGAGAAATGGATGAAAATGAGTTTCCAAAGATCCTTCTCCAAACTATGTAGGATATTTCTAGAGAAATTAATGAGATGAGGATGGAGAAACATAAAGAGACCCTAAGAAGGTTTCTACATGGAGAAATCTTCGTCACTTCACATCACTGGGGTGAGTAACCAGCAATGCAACAAGTTTCCCAATTCTCCACTATGCCTACATTCCTAGCAGTAGGAAATGGAGGTGGAGGACCTCAAGAAAAAGAGACTCTTGAAGATTATTTTATAGAGTATGAGTCTCAATCTTAGAGATTCAAAGATAATCTGAGCTCTTAGGAGTTTTTTCAGATCAAGGACAATAGGAGACCACAAAATAACAATAGCAATGGAGGGTACATGCAGAACAATGATCTGCAACGTACTATGGGTAGATTTTTTCTGCCTACTTTTGATGGGTCATCCAAGTGCACAAACAAGTCTTGGGTGGAGAAAATAGACATCTATTTTTAGTTAAACCAAGTACTGGAGATTGAAGCCATTAAAATAGCAACGCTGCAACTTGAGGGTGAGGCGCACAATTGGTGGCTTCATGGTCTTTCTACATTGGGTCATGCCAATGTGACTGCATATTCACAGCTCACCCGGAGGTTAGTAGAAATATCTGATCGATGAGACCCGGAGGCACCTTTTTTTGAGCTAGCCAAGCTCAAGAAGATAGGTAATCCAGAGACCTATATCTCTAAATTTCTAAAACTTTTCGTCATGGTGCCAGATTTATCTACATGTAAGAGAGTTTATATGTTCATTGATGGGCTAGCAGAGCCTCTTCGTGGGTTGGTAAAATCCACTAAACCAACTACACTCCAAGATGCTATTGAGAGGGATAGATATTTACAAGATTCATTGCCAAGGGAAAGAGATCCATTTCAGAAAAATCCCACTTTTCAGTCAAAAGGGAAAGATGTGAAGGTTCTTCCTCCGAAGGAAAACCAGAATAAAGGGCCTCTTAGTGATGATGTCCGAAAAGACTTGAGGAGGAGGAAGCTTTGCTTTACAGGCCAAGAACCATGGGCATCAGGGCATTGGTGTGCTGTAGGAAAGGCACACTATATTGAGGTCTTATATAATAGTGAGGAGGAGGAAGAAGAGGAGCCAGAGGGAGACAACAACGTTGTGATAGTAGGGGAGGATCCACCACCACGAGGATGTGGAAATGGGGCATTTTCTCCAGTTGGAACAACCCTTGCATCTCTACGGGGAGTACCCAAGTACCTAACTTTGAGAGTCTGAGGTACCATTCAGGAGCAGCGGGTGTCAGTGGTGATTGAAAATTGGGATACCCACTGTTGTTTCTCCTAGAGACAGCCTAGAGTTGTGATAGACCAGTGCCTAGGACATCTTAGCATAGCAAGGAGTGTAGAATATAATGTATGAAGTTGCCAACTTCAGCTCACATGCTATCTCCTGTAAACAAAAAAATAAACTAGAATGGGACCAAGACCCTCAGAAACTGACACAGAGAGAGGGTTGTTGCAGAGGCAACATGCAAAACTCCAATATAAAGCAACATACAATTCAGAGACAGTTTACTGCAAAGCGGGCCAATTCAGAGATACTTCACAGACATAAGTTATCAGAAGGTGTATGTAGTGAAAGAAATATTGAGAAGATATTAGTTAACTTTGAGCTGATACCCAGATATACAATATCACCATGCATGGGCTTACCAATCTAAGAATCCATACATGATAATAGCATTTTAAAAGCACTCCCCCAAAGAAACGAATATAGCAGAAGTATGGTTAGTTGAATAATGGAACAGAATATCATGCATGAGCCATATTTAAAGCGCTTGACTGATCCGAGCATGGGCATCAACTAGGATGAATCCATACCAAAAATCAGTGAGCCACTCGCATTCCAAAACATGATACAAGAAATATCTATGAAAAGAAATGATCTATTAAATAACATATAAGAGAGAGTTACAGACTGTGAAATACCAAAGACCAGAATCCTCTTTAACAAATGGAACTCCTCCTCACTGAGACCCTATGGGCTCTGAGCCTTCATACATGAATTTTACAAAATGTATACAAAAAGCCTTTCATTGCATAGTTTTCTGATAAAATCTGGAACCCTAAACTATCTGTTCTTCGTGAGATTTATAGGAGAAAAAGAGGGCCCAAAAAGGGAGTAGGTGGTAAACATTTAACTATCTCATTAAAGAAAAATGGTGAAAAAGTGCCCGCCCATACTGTTTGACGGCTCTGTAGCGCTGTATGTACTCTGTGATCTTCTTCCTGAAATAAATGTTCTGGGTGAAAATCTCTTCAGGAACACGGTAGAAAAATAGAAATCTTATGGGTGGTCTGTCCTTCCTGGAGAGAAAATTCTACTAAAATAAACTTTGAGGGCATTGTTTTCTATGCATTGTACCCTCTGTCTTCCCAATTCTGAATTAAGCTTTAAAATCTTCAACGTCGAACACTAAATTCCTCAACTATCCATTGATCTTCCTCTGCTGCTCCATTAATGTTCTCATCTGTGAAATCGGTGCCTTGAATGTCCCTGCAGGGTTTGACAGATTTGAACCCTGCTTCTTTAATTGAAGTCTTGTCGATTTGGCTTCCAAGGACTTTCTTCATAATTATGCTCTGAAAAATGGTCCTTTGACGTGTGCTCTATCACAGTAATTGAGATTGTGAATCATAATAGTTCTCCACTGCTGTAAACCTGCAAAATCCGCAAACTCGTTAAAGAAAACCAGGCCTGAAGATGATGGACGTGGCGGGATCGATGAAAATGGCTGTGTAGACATGGCGAAATGGTGAAACAACGTAGGGTGGCGGAAAAATGCAGCGGAGGAATGGCGGAAAGACTGACCAAAGCTAAAATGTAAAACATTAAAATATAACATATGAATAGAATATATGAATGGCAGAGAGAAAAATGCGATAGACACGTGGGATGGTGACGTGGAGGAGGACCGAGTCAATGGCAGGATATGCAGATGATCTCGACCGTTCGATCTCAAACGAGATCGACGGTCGATAACGCATCGGAGGGTAATGAGATGGTGGGCCAGGGGCACTATTGACATGTACTAACCCTCGTGCAGCTTCGAAGTATGACAACCGTTCGATGAAGGTCTCCAGATCCACCGGCTGACAGTGATATCGCTGTGCATCTCTTGCCGAAAAATAACGCGCGATGAACGACGGTTTTGGAACCGTACGCTGGGACGTGTGGCAAACAGTGTATGGAATCACTAGCCCAATGAGAATTACCGCCCACCGCCGAAAGGCGGTGCGATACATACCACCCGGTTTTTGCAATGGGAGTGGGCGTGGGGACCACTAGGATAGGCGGGCTGTGGACCGTTGATCTATGGTGTGATCGGAAGGCTCAGAATGCACCCGATATACTTTGATAAGCACCTAGTGCTTTTCCCCTCAGTTCCAGCACTGAATTACGTGGAGGAAAAGGGTGCGGGGGTCTAGACGAAAAGTGCTAGGCTTTACAGATTTTCAAATAAGGGTTGTGCGGCCTTTTTAAATGTAATTTGGGGCGAGAAAGGTAACGGTAGGCTGAAAATGGATTCCTCAGGCCACGAGAGGGGATTTGCAAGATTTAAACGGGGTTGCTCTGCGAAAATTTAATAGGGACCTGATTATGATCAACATTGGCTCCACTTGGGGACGACACATTCATCCCTGAACGTGTCGAGAACTTCGCAGACCTTCCTGATCATCATGTATGCAGACTCTGCTCTCTAGCACCTCCATTTTTCACTTTATAATTCATCACAACACTCACAATATTCGAACAAAGATAAAACAGAAACTAATATACAATATAATACATCAGGCTATCTCGGCCTGCATCAAAATTGGAAATAGGGTTTAAGGAATTGACCATTTACAGGGGCATCCAGCAAGTCGCCCTGTAAATTCTCCAACCTGAAAGTATTATTTCCCCCCTGTTCCACAATTTTGAAAGGACCAAACTAGAGGGGGTCGAATTTGCCATGTTTACCTTTTTCAGCTCTTCGGATATCCCATCTGAGAACCAAATCACCAATATGCAGTTTCCTGTCCTTAGCATGTTGATCAAAGAGGTATTTCATCCTCTCTAGATACTCTGTTAGCCTTTCATTCACTTGATTGCGTGTTTCTTCCAATTCCACCAGCTGGTTTATTCTCCTGATCATATCATTAGGCTCTTCTTGACTTTCCTGCATGAATCGGGCCACTGGTAGGGTCAATTGAATAGGAAATAATGCTGCCCTCCCATATACCAGTTCATATGGGGATTTCCCTGTTGCTCTCTTGCTGGTAATTATATTAGCCCACAGAGCAAATTTCAATTGGGAATCCCATTTTTTCTGATTTTCATTGATAGTCTTCTTCAAGGCCCTCACCAGAGTTTTATTTGAAGACTCTGCCAAGCCATTTCCTTGTGGATAGTAAGCTGTAGAGTGACTCAGTATGATATTGTATTATTGGCAGAAATTCCTAAATTTTGCATACTTGAAGGCCTGTGTATTATCAGTCACTATTCTAGCAGGACAACCAAACCTGGATATGATGTTTTCTTCCATGAATTTTATGATCACAGTATCTGTAGCATTCCTTGCAGGTATGGCTTCCACCCATTTAGTGAAATAATCAGTGGCCGTTAAAATCCACTTATGTTGACCGCTTGACGAAGGATGTATTTCACCTATAAAATCAATACCCCATTGTTTGAATGGTTCATCTACATGCACTGGAATCAGGGAAAATGGTGCTGATTTCTGTTTCTCGGCAAATTTCTGACATTTATCGCATGCTCTTACTTTGGAAAAAACATCTCCAAAAAGCTTTGGCCAATAAAAACCAACCCTCAGGATTTTATGAGCAGTGGCCCTCCAGCTGTAGTGACCCCCACAAATTCCCTCATGAAATTTAGCTATAATACGTCCTACCTCATCCTCTGTGAGACATAGGAGAAGGATACCTGAGGGATCTCACCAATATAACCAGCCATTTGCGACTATGTACTTTTGTGATTTCAATCTCAGCGTTCTGTATTTAGCTTTATCATAGCTCGGTGGGAAGCTGAGGGTGAGGAGATATTCTACTATCTCTTTGTACCACTGACTGGTGAGGTACTTCATATGTGTTTCTGGAGTAGCTACTCCAATTCCCTGTCATTCTTTTTTCTCTTCAAATTCCTCACCTACTATAATGGACAAATTTATACCCAGAGCTTGATAGTTTGATTCAGATAACATTTTAGCAAGCCCCTGTCCTTTGATCAGCTTAGTAGGGCAGATGTCTAAGTCATATTCCTGTATTTTAGCGATCCACTTACCCCTTTTTCCTTCACTATCCCCCTGAATAAGAATATCTTTTACAGTAGCTGCAGGCACAAATGCAGTGATGTGGGACTGTAAGATATATACACAGAATGATTTGAGGGATTTCACTAGGGCATATGCTTGCTTTTCCAATATGTTGTACTTTAATTCTGCATCACGGAGCACCTGATTGAAAAAGGCAATGGGCTGCTCATACCCTTCCTCATTTTTCTACAATAAAACTCGTGCCATTGTATGAGGTGATGCAAAAGAAAAAATCATGAAAGGTTTATCATAATTTGGTCCAGCCAGCACAGGGGCTTCTGCAAAAGCATTCTTTATCCTGGTAAATGCCTCCCATGATTCCTATGACCACTTTACCTCATTATTCTTCTTCAGCATATCTGTTATATGCCTAACTATCTCAGCATAGTTAGGGATAAACCTTCTCAAGAAATTAATGCGCCCTAGGAATACTTGTACCTCTTTCTTATTTCTAGGAAAAGCAATACAATTTATAACCTCTACCCTCTTAGGATCTATCTTCACCCCTTCTTTAGTCATGATATGACCTAAAATATTTCCCTCTTCTAATGCAAATAAAGACTTTTGAGGATTCAGAGAGAGACCATACCTTCTGCATTTCTCAAAAGTTCTACGCAGATGCTCAATGTGCTCAGTATCATTTTTTGAAAATACCGTGATATCATCAAGGTAGACTACCAGAAATTTATCTTGCTCCCCAACAAAAGAAATGTCCATTTCCCTCTGAAAAGTGGCCCCTGCATTAATCAATCCAAAAGGCATCCTAGCATACATAAATGTACCCCACGGTGTGGTGAAAGCAGTCTTCTTTTGATCCTCTGGAAGTACGGCCACCTGGTTATAACCAGAGAATCCATCCATCATTGACACCCTAGAAGCTCCAACTACTTTCTGCAGGATTTGATCCATCTTAGGTAGTGGATAATTATATTTTAAGGATGCTCTGTTTAAATTTCTAAAATCCACACACAGCCTTATTTCTCCATTCTTCTTTCGTACAGGGACAAGGTTTTCCACCCATTCGGAGTACCTCAATGGTACAATTATTTTGGCTTTTAGCAGCTTCTTGATTTCCTTCTCAATAGAAGGCAACAGCAGGGGATTGATTTGTCTGAGCTTCTGCTTATGGGGCTTTGCATCTGCCTTCAGTGGAATTTTGTGCTGCATAATACTGATATCAAAAGTTTTCAAGTCCTGATAGGACCATGCAAACACATCTTTGTAAGACTGAAATAATTTTTGATATAACTCTTTATATTCTCCAGGGATCTTTCTGGACAGTTTTACAATTTTGGGGTCAGCCTCAGTACCAAGATTCAGGTCTTCTACCTGATCCTCTTCTACCACTTTGCTCGGTTGTAGTGGGACATAATTCTTATCAAATAGTATTTCTAGAGGCACCAGCCCTCTGGGTATAATGTTTCCCTTTAACTGCAACACCTTATTACCTGCCACTTTCTCCTCCCAATTTATTTCTGAAGTATCTTCAGACTCTACCTCTTCTTCATCAACATCAATCTCCATATTGGAGAATTCTCCCACTGTTTCCAGGAATCTCTTCATCTGTTCTTCATCTTCAAATACCTGCCAGTGTTTGATGTTATCTGGGATTGATGGTCGATAATGCACCTCAACTTCGTATCTCAATAGAGGGTTCTGAGGTGGTCGAAATGTACTAGCAGCCACAGCAAGGGAATCAGCCATCCTATTCTGTTCTCGGGGCATGAACTGAATATTAAATGCCAAGAAGAAATTCTCCACCATGTCCCAAACTTCATTTCTATAAGCCCTTAGCCTAGGATGTTTGTTCTAACACTGATTACTGACTTGCCTAACCACCAGTTCTGAGTCTCCCATAACTTTTAAGCTTTGTATGTTCATATTCTTGGATGTCTGCAATCCTAACATAAGTGCTTCATATTCAGCCACATTATTAGTAGCTTCATATTCTAGCTTGAAGGACAATGGAACCCACCTTCCTGTAGGGGAAATCAATAATATTCCAGCTCCATTACCTTCTCTTGAATTTGCTCCATCAAAATGGAGTGTCCAGATTCCTACTTCATGGTTCTCTGAGTGCTGCTCAGTCTTGATCTGACAGAAGGATGGTTCATGAGCATAATCTTGATCTTCTTCCAGCATCAAGCATGAAAAATCTCCTTCCTTACTATAGACTGGTGAATTAACAGAGTTATCTGCCTTGGTCACCATCTTGAAAAATCTAGTCTCCCTGTACAACCTCCTCTCTTGGCCACCAAAAACCAGGATTGTGGCATATGTTAAATCCATCTTGAGTGATCCACCAATTTTTGTTCCCCAGGACCTTGATAGCAGCATGCCAAAACGAGCTGGGATGTTAGCCACCACGATGTCCATTACCACACTTTTTGCTGGGATTTGGGCCAAATTGACCACCAAATCCTTTATCATCCCCAAGCATTTAACTCTTTTGGAGTCAAATGAATAGAGGTCCTTATATGGATGTGTGATTTGTAATCCTAGTTGTTCCATGACTGACAGAGGCATAAGATTGTGGGAAGCTCCAGAATCTAGCATACAGTTATGTAATAGCAGGTCATGAATAACTAGAGACACATAGAAGGGAGGAGTAGAGGGATCTATCTCCTCGACATGTGGGCCAAATACAACCATGGGTTTTTCTTCTTGAAGGTTAAGACTATCTAGGATTATTGGTGCTTCTGGAGGGAGCATGAAAGAGGTGACTTGAGATTGATATGCTGGCTGTTTCAACAGTTCAGTCAAGGGGACTGGGATTTTGGCCTTTTCAAGTTCCTTTTGCAGACTGAAAGCAGGAGGAGACTTTTCTATTACAACTTATTTTGACTCTTTATTTTCAGCTGGGGGTTTGATTTCTTTTGACACAGTTTTGGCATTAGGGGACGTGACTACTTTTGAAGAAGAAGAAATTTGATCATTAGATTGCAAGGGTTTGTTTAGAGGTTCCTTACCTTTGTCTGTGGCTTTCCGCACTGTTGACTCCTTCTGAGCAGGTGTTTCCTTCTGGGGAGGCTCCTCTTCTTGATCTTGAGTACGAGTTCTCTTCCTAGAAGATCTGAGATCATATCTTCTATTGAAGTGTGCTTGCATAAAATCATCAAATTGTTTACAATAATGATCAAATTTTGCTTCATCAGTGTCTCTGGTCTTTTCTTCTTCTTGCAATGAGCACCCAGCTTCATCATTCCATTGCAAAGGGCATTCTTCTCCATCACTATTTGAAAAGGAAAGATTTTCATCCTCCAGTCCATAGGCAGTGTCTTCAGTCATCTACTGGACCTTCCAGATACAATGTGTGTAGTACCTGATCCTATTTCTCTTTTGATTCCCTTGGCAATATTTGCAGGGGTGGTCTTTTGTACTGAGGATTATAACCTCTGTTTGGAGCATTCTATAAATTCTTGAAGGTTGTGTTCTTGGCTTCCAATTCAAGTTTGACCATTTTCTTAATCAATTTGCTCATTTCTTCCATTTTTTCATTGGTTGAGTCTCTATCTTGGTTAGAGGTAGACGCCTCTTCTTTGCCCCCTCTTCTGGTATCTTGTTCAGATCTTCCTTTTGATTTACCAGTGGAGGCAAATTTTGCTTCCAAATCTAGTGCATCTGCCTGAGCATCATCCATATTTGGAGGCTTTCTTTCTCTGAGAGAAAAGCCAAACTCTGAATCAAAGGCTGCTACAAAAATGACCTTAGCATCAGTTTGATGGGGTTTCATATCAGCAGGGAGACTCAGATACAATTTATTAAATCTCTTGATAAATTCTGACACTCCTTCATTGTGTCTTTTCTTTAGTGTATTGAACTCAATGAGACAATTTCCATGATCCTTCTTCTCTCCCCATTTCCTAAGAAAAGTGTCTTCCATGTTATCCCAAGTGGTAATAGAACGGTCAGCCAATGTCTTAAACCATTTTCGAGCTTCACCATCAAGATATTGCACAAACAGCCTTAATACCACATCTAAATGTTCAACATTAAAGTTCTCTGCAAAGGAGCAGAAAGTATCAAGATGTTTTTGAGCATCAATCTCGTTTTCTCCATTGAATCTGGGCAAGATCTTAAGATAATCCTAGGGCATATCATTCAACACTTGGGGTAATGCTAGGGGAGCATATTTATTCATCAAGAAAGCCGAAACATTGGCCATTAGAGGAGGTGGAGGTAGTGCAATAGTTTGATGAGTAAGAGGAGGAGGAGGAGGTGGAAGTGGAGTATGAATAATAATAGGATTATACTCAACTGCAGCTTGAGGAGTTGAGGGGAACAATGGTCTGTTAACATCGGATACTTTGGTTACTTCCTTGACCTCTTCAACCTCAGGAGTAGGATGAAGACTGTTTTTATTTTTTATACCCTCCCAGGGTGGACTATCTAAGTAATATTCAGGATTTTCCTCAGTGTAGTAGGGATTTTCTACTTGGATTTCTTGAGAGGAAGAGGATGGATAGTCTTCTTGAGAGAATTCGAGAATCTCAAGATGGACTGATTTTCTTTCCCTCCAATTTATTCTATGTATGATCTTTTCAGGGTCAGACACTGAAGGTTTCTTTGGCTTAGACGTATCTGACCTCAGGTGTGGCTTACGAGGAGCCAGGACTATAAATAGATTTATCAAATGAACAAATGTGGAGTTTCTAAGGTGAGAGATCTACAACTCTCAACTCTCCAGACTCACCTATTTGAAGAGTGAATTAGGTTTTGTTGAGGCCCAGGGATTTATACTTCTCAATTTCATTCCCCAGCAACGGTGCTAGAAAGATGTTGTCGCTCCTAGAGACAGCCTAGAGTTGCGATAGACCAGTGCCTAGGACATCTTAGAATAGCAAGGAGCGTAGAATATAATGTATGAAGTTTCCAACTTCAGCTCACATGCTATCTCCTGTAAACAGGGAAATAAACTAGAATGGGACCAAGACCCTCAAAAACTGACACAGAGAGAGGGTTGTTGCAGAGGCAACATGCAAAACTCCAATATAAAGCAACAAACAATTCAGATACAGTTTACTGAAAAGTGGGCCAATTCAGAGATACTTCAGAGACATAAGTTATCAGAAGGTGTATGTAGTGAAAGAAATATTGAGAAGATATTAGTTAACTTTGAGCTGATACCCCTATATACAATATCACCATGCATGGGCTTACCAATCTAAGAATCCATACATGATAATAGCATTTTAAAAGCACCCCCCCAAAGAAACGAATATAGCAGAAATATGGTTAGCTGAATAATGGAACAGAATATCATGCATGAGCCATATTTAAAGCGCTCGACTGATACGAGCATGGGCCTCAACTAGGATGAATCCATACCAAAAATCAGTGAGCCACTCACATTCCAAAACATGATACAAGAAATATGTATGAAATGAAATGATCTATTAAATAACACATAAGAGAGAGTTACAGACTGTGAAATACCAAAGACCAAAATCCTCTTTAACAAATGGAACTCCTCCTCACTGAGACCCTATGGGCTCTGAGCCTTCATACATGAATTTTACAAAATGTATACAAAAATCCTTTCACTGCATAGTTTTCTGATAAAATCTGGAACCCTAAACTATCTGTTCTTCGTGAAATTTATAGGAGAACAAGAGGGCCCAAAAAGGGAGTAGGTGGTAAACATTTAACTATCTCATTAAAGAAAAATGGTGAAAAAGTGCCCGCCCATACTGTTTGACAGCTCTGTAGCGTTGTATGTACTCTGTGATCTTCTTCCTGAAATAAATGTTCTGGGTGAAAATATCTTCAGGAACACGGTAGAAAAATAGAAATCTTATGGGCGGTCTGTCCTTCCTGGAGAGAAAATTCTGCTAAAATAAACCTTGAGGGCATTGTTTTCTGTGCATTGTACCCTCTGCCTTCCCAATTTTGAATTAAGCTTTAAAATCTCCAACGTCGAACACTGAATTCCTTAACTATCCACTCATCTTCCTCTGCTGCTCCATTAATGTTCTCATCTGTGAAATCGGCGCCTTGAATATCCCTGCAGGGTTTGACAGATTTGAACCCTACTTCTTTAATTGAAGTCTTGTCGATTTGGCTTCCAAGGACTTTCTTCATAATTCTTCTCTGAAAAATGGTCCTTTGAGGTGTGCTCTATCACAGTAATTGAGACTGTGAATCATAATAGTTCTCCACCGCTGTAAACCTGCAAAATCCACAAACTCGTTAAAGAAAACTAGGCCTGAAGATGATGGACGTGGCAGGATCGATGAAAATGGCTATGTAGACATGGTGAAATGGTGAAACAACGTAGGGTGGCGGAAAAATGCAGTGGAGGAATGGCAGACGGGCTGATCAGAGATAAAATGTAAAACATTAAAATATAACGTATGAATAGAATATATGAATGGCAGAGAGAAAAATGCGATAGACACGTGGGATGATGACGTGGAGGAGGACCGAGTCAATGGCAGGATATGCAAATGATCTGGACCGTTCGATCTCAAACGAGATCGACGATCGATAACGCATCGGAGGGTAATGAGACGGTGGGCCAGGGGCACTATTGACATGGACTAACTCTCGTGCAGCTTCGAAGTATGACAACCGTTCGATGAAGGTCTCCAGATCCACCGGCTGACAGTGATATCGCTGTGCATCTCTTGCCGAAAAATAACGTGCAATGAACGACGGTTTTGGAACCGTATGCTGGGACACGTGGCAGACAGTGTATGGAATTGTTGGCCCAATGAGAATTACCGCCCACCGCCGAAAGGCGGTGCGATTCATACCACCCAATTTTTGCAATGGGAGCAGGCGTGGGGACCACTAGGATAGGTGGGTTGCGGACCGTTGATCTATGGTGTGATCGGAAGGCTCAGAATGCGCCCGATATACTTTTATAAGCGCCTAGTGCTTTTCCCCTCGGTTCCAGCACTGAATTACGTGGAGGAAAAGGGTGCAGGGGTCTGGACGAAAAGTGCTAGGCTTTACATATTTTCAAATAAGGGTTTTGCGGCCTTTTTAAATGTAATTTGGGGGTGGGAAAGGTAACGGTAGGCCGAAAATGGATTCCTCAGGCCATGAGAGGGGATTTGCAGGATTTAAATGGGGTTTCTCTGTGAAAATTTAATAGGGAGATGATTATGATCAACACCCACAATTTTATTGATGCTCAGTTAGTGCAGAGGAGAGAAATACCCACTGATGATTTTGATGGGTTCACCGTTTTGGTTCCAGGAGCTAGAACCATGCAATGTATGAAGTATGTTTCGACATTGTTTGTAACCTTGGGGACGTACACTTTGACTGATCAACTATTTTTGGTTTACATTCCTAACACAAATGTGATATTCGGTGTGTAGTTGTTGATTACATTGGGGAAGGTCACCATAGATTGGGAGACTTTGCAGATGGAATGGGAAGATAAGAAGAGAGATAAGAATCAGATGATCAGGGGCATGCAGACTTATCCACCTCAGGAAGCCTCCACACATAATATGGAGCTTGATTTGCACAGTGGGAGAGAGTACACATCAGTCCACTCATATATGTAGTTTACTCTAAACCATGATGTTATATTATTTGGATACATTCCACCAGGAAGGCCCCTAGACCGAGAGTTGATAAAGAGTTCTCATAACAAGTTTCACCATTCATAGACCTGTCTAAGAAGGGAGCTTTGGGTGATTCTAGCAGAATTTAGAGGGCCTTCGATAGGCTCAAGGAGGAGATGAATATTTTTTCGGTCTCGGTATCACCAACTTTCACCAAGCCTCTTGCACTGAGAGGTGATGTTTCAAGAGTGGATGATGGTACAACTCTGGTGAAAAAGGGCTAGTCCATAGCCTTTGAGATTTGAAGATACTTCCTCATAAGAAGGATTCTTCCATATATGGTAAGTGGTTGTTGGCACTTATGCATGCGTTGACCAAAATCAAGAAGTTTTGGAGGAGCAATAGCTTCCAAGTGAAGATTGACCACCATAAACTTCAATCTTTTCTTGTGCAAAAATAGTTGCAGGGAAGGAAGCAAAGGTGGGATGGCAGTATTATGGCATGTGGATTTGGCATTGAGAATGTCAAAGAGGGGAGAAATGAGGTGACATGTGCCTTATCACAAAGGCCAAAAACACTGTCATTGCTGAGTATGGGTCCAGATTGGGAGTCCCAGTTATTGGTGGAGTATTCCAATATCAACTTCACATGTTAAGAGCTTGATGGGTAGGTGAATGATGAGAGGTATAGAGTGATGGATGGAGTCATCTATTACCAGGATCGAATCTTCTTGACTAGAGATTCTAAGCTTATGGAGAAGTTTCTACATGAATCACATGATTCACTCCTTTCTGGTCACCAAGGTTTCATCAGGACATATCAAGCCATTTGGGGGACATTCTCATGGGAGGGTATCAAGGAGGATGTGCTCCAACATATCAAGAAATTTGTAGTTTTCTTGTAGAATGAGAAGGAAAACAACCATCCTAAAAGGTTGTTACAACCACTTACTTTTCTGGTAGAGAGATGGGAGAGATCATCTACGGACCTCATCACCAGCTTGCCAACACTACATGGTAAGGGTTGTGTCTTTGTAATTATTTGTCAACTAAAAAATTATTTGCATTCCTTTTCCATTCATTTACAGTGCATTTCTCCACAAGAGGGAAAGCCACTCTTTGGACTTCATCATCTTCTTGGGGCCATAATCAATGATGGGGATGGCCACTTCATAGAGGGCTTTAGGCAGATGTTTTATTTTTTTGGGTGTACTCATTTGACACAAAAAATTAGTTAATACCCCCAGGAAAATGAGAATATAAAGGCAACAAACAAGTTTTTGGGAAGCTACTTACCACATTGTGTTTCGGGGCAGCAAGAAGCAGAACCGCGCTGGTTCCACTTGAGGGACTATTATCACCATCTGGTATTTCATATGGAAATCAGTGTATCTCTATTTTGGGTTCCATATGGTGATGATGTTCTATTCATTATTTTTAGATTATTTGGGGCAAGCAAGGTTCCTAGAACCAAATATTGGGTCCTAGAGAGTCAGGATGTATTCTGGTCTCTTAAGGATAGCATTGCTACAACCCAAGATAAACATGAAGTCTACATAGATCATGGATGGGAAGAGAGACAGCATGGGGTGGATACTTTGGTCTATCTCCATTTTCAGCCACACAGACCCTTTATATTGCAGAAGGATACTGAGAAGCACTTCTATGGGCCACATCGGGTGATCCATCTTGTTGGAAGAGTAGCATATGGGTTGGAGCTTCTCATTGGGAGTAAGATATCCAAAACTTATTTTCTCAATGGAGTAATTAGATAGCATGTAGTTGCCACCATGGATTCCCCACTCCTTTATGATGTGGGCCATTTTTTTTTATCACCAAGGGCTAACTTGGACATTTGGGAGAGGTAGCTAAGGGGCAGGTTGATTGGAAAACATCTAATTCAGTGGAGGAGTTTATCGGATGAGGATGCCACAGGGGAAGGAGAGGAGATTTTGCCGCATTCATCCTTGCAATTTCTTGAGGACAAGCAACATTTGGGAGGGGAGGACTATAATATTCCTAATTAGCTCTTAGCTAGTTGGAATATTAAATTTTTCTTTTGTCGTTAAGGTAGATGAATAAGACGGTAGAGAGACCCATAAATCTCTTTAGTAGGAATAAAAGCCACTTCTAATGTGATTTTTTATCATATTATCAGTTGAATAAGGCACTCTTATGTGTGAATGGAGGCTAAATCATGTGGATGGGGTCAAGGTTGACCATATCAACAACGTTGTTATGGAGGTAGTGGAGAGTAACTGGAGGACAGCACAGTCATATTGGGAGGGAGTCTCCATGAGAGTAGAATCTTTAATAAGAGGGAACAAGGGTGAGGAGGCTCACAAATAATATAAGGAATGGAAAGTCAGCCATATAAGGCATTATGATTATTGTTTAGGTCTTGGTATTTTATGACTTTCTACTTGCTTCAGCTATTTAGCGGAGTCTGTTGTGCTGTTTAGCACAAGGGAGTTTCTGAGCAGATATCCCACCCTCATCCTCGAGGGAATTCAAGTGCCCACTCAGGATAGGTTACTTTGAGCTTCATTTCCACCATCCGGAATCAATCCAAACTTCAACCATCTTTAGCAGTGCAATCTCCCTCAGGAATTGCATTATTTTGCAGGGCAATTGTAGTGGAGGGTCAAGTAACCAAGTTTGTGAGCCTACTTTCCAATGAGGAGAGTAGTCATACATCTAGAGGACCTATTGGGAGGTTCCTTAAGCTTCATTTCCACCATCCAGCATTAGGCCAAGATTTAGCCATCTTCAACAACGTAGTCTCCTTTCGAAACTGCGTTATTTTCTAGGGTAGTTGCAGTGGAGGGCTCAATGCCCAAGTTTGTGAGTTTATTTTCCAGAGAGGGGAGTATCCCTTCATCATGAGGATCATTAGGGAGGATTATCAGCCATTTTTGCATCATATCAGCCACCTCCCATCATTTATTTAGTTTCAATGCATTATTCAGCCCTATGGCTGCAACTTTCATTTTGTGTATTTCTGGAAACCCCTTTTGGGTTGTCTTGGATTGGTGCTAGGAAGCCTAGATCTATGATCCTAAAATTTTCTAAGCATTATATCAGTAGTTCCTTGTATTTTCAGTTTTACCCTGCAGTTATTCTCCATAGGACTGCACAGTCATATGTCCTCTGGCATTCTATGTAGTAGCAACATTTCATATTCTATGTACTGGGTCTTCTGAGGCTTCTTTTACCTAGCTTGAGTGTCTTTTTACTCAAGATATTGTACTCATTTCTCTGCTATTATACATAATAAAAGTCTCTTTGATCTACTCCTATTGAATTTTTTATATTTTACTGCATTTTCCAGTTTTATGTTCTATATTCCTATTTTTCCTAATTTGGAATATTACATAATTAGATGTTTTGGTTGCAAGCCTTCATGGCTTGTCCTTCGAGCCACTAAATATACAAAATTTCCATCAATATTAAGATGTCTCACGCATTGGTATCCCCGCAGCTACGAACTATCTCCGAGAGTTACAATAGTATAAATTATAGATTGAATTCAATACTTTTATTTAGTTTTGAATAAAATTGTAGTATATAAAATACTTGAAACTTTTCATAGGCTCCCTAACACTTCGAAGGAAACCAAGGCAAGGCTTGAGAATAATGGGAAGCACAAACAAGGCTAAGGAAGCTATTTGAAGCTACATGAATGAATTATAAGTACCCAAAAATTCTTAACAATATTATCTATTATATTTCCTTCCAACATTCTAGTAATTGTGCTAGAAAATAACAAAAATGAATACCTTTATGCAATGCAGGGTGATACATTCACAATAGAAGCCATGAAGGAAGACCTCCAGTTGGTTTCAAGTTAATATTTAAAGGCGTAGACTAACGCCAAAAAATCATGGGGAAACCCCCAATATCCAGTTTGAAGGATAGGATAAATAAAAATCAATCCTCATTAACCTTTCATTATTTATAAAATAAAATCATGTTAGATCTAAGACTTTTGTGATCCATAATATAGAATAATTTCTTTCGGATTAATCACATAATAAGGATTTGGTCGACGTTTCGAACCAACTAATGTGGTTCATCCTCAGGACAGGGTGAAGAAGGAGATTGACCTCATTGAATAAATAGAAGGATGCATCATTGCCCGGTGATATTGTTAAAACTAGATGTTAAAAACTAGTCGTTAATTAGTTAATTAGTTAGAGAATTTAAAAGTTTTAATTATTAAAAATATTATTTAGAAGGGTCAACAATTATTCAAATAATTTAGTAAAATGAATAAATTATAGAATTAACATTAATAAAGGGAATAAAATTAAAATAAGGGGAAGGGATAGATTAAATTATAAAATATAATATTAAGGAAATAATATTAAAATAAGGGGCAGGGGGTAAATGAAAAATATAAAAATATAAAAAAGGGGGCGCGGGGGAAAATTTTAAAAATGAACAGAAAGGGGGGAATTTTTTTATCACATCAAATATCTATATAAAAAATAAAAATAAAAATAAAAGAACAAAAAATAAAATAAATAAATATAAATATAAATAAATAAATATAAATATAAATATAAACAAGAGGAAATGGCATAAAAACATAAACCAGAGAAAAGGAAACAAACAGAAGAGGAAAAACAAAACAAAGGGATGAGGAAAAATTAGAGACAAAAGAACAACACCCAGGGGGCCGAATCACCTAGAGAGGGCTGGAATACAGCGCTTACTTAATTTCCACCCATCATCTCTATTGAGATTTTTAGGGTGTCTCAATTTCAATAGCCTCCCTCATCTTTCTATGATGGAAGTGATCCACCCTGGAAATGACTTTGGAATCTTCAATGAAAACATGGTGACACGATTTCACAGCATGCTCCGCAAGAGCAGAAGTGCGGGATCTACTGTGCCAAATGTCTGCAGCATGCTCAAGGATTCTCTATCTAATGGATCGACCAGTTTCCCCAATATAGGGAGTACCATAGGAGTAAGGTACTAAGTACACGCCTTTCATGTCCTTTAAGTCTATAGGGTCCTTAACCGCTCCAAGAGAATTCTTGATAGTATAGAGAGGTCTGAAAGAAAAGGCAACATTATTTCTCTTAAGGACATGGGAAATCCTATCAGAGGTCCCTTGCATAAACGGGAGATTCACCTTGGAGATAGGATCCAAATGAGAAGATTTGTCTCTTGAGCCTTTAGCGGCTTTTTTAAAGGCCTCCGGACCTTGAGATATGTTGTACCCATTAATCTCAAACACATCTAGAAGATTTGATTTCTCTGACTCCAAATGGCTATCATCCGATATTCTAAGAGCCCGAGTAGCTAGAGTGCAAAGAACACCAAATTTCTGAGTAGGAAAATGATGAGAATCAACATGAAGATACTGCTCAGTGTGAGTCTTCTTGTGGAAAACTTGGTGAGAGATAGAACCATATTCCCTCCTAGAGAGAAGAATATCTAAGAAGGGAAGGCAGCCATCCACCTCAACTTCCATTGTGAATTTGATGTATTCGGAATAGGAATTCTTATTATGTGATTAATCCGAAAGACATTATTCTATATAAAATACAATCATGTTTGATATCAATATAACATGTTCCTTTTATTTAATTAGTAGGGGAGTAGTGAAAATATAGATGACTCCATGGTTTTTTAGCATTAGTCCTCGATAATGCACACGATCCAGAACATTTTGGTGCTCCCGAGGAACCCCATGATAACCCCAAGATATTACATTGACAGATGAGGACCACGGTAGTAATATGGTTGTATATAATCATACAATTAATAATTTCATACTTATAAAGTATGTACTTATAATTTTTTAATGTATTCATTTACGATTGTATACTTAAAAATTGTTTGGTTTGAATGGTAGAGTATTCCATACAGGAGGATGCTCGTTTAGAAGAGGACCACGAGACAGTCATTGAAATGGTGTCAACTATTGCACAAGGTAAATAATTACACTACAAATGTATTTTTTATTAATTAAAAAAATAGTTCAATGATATTCAGTAAGAGACCATATAGATTTAATGTTTTTTATAGGTGATGCTCCCCCACAACATCCTTGACTCTGTGAGAACATAATCACCAAGGGTGCAATCCATCAGAGGAGCTAATTACAATCATCATTAGAATAGCCCTAGCCAAAAGATGAAAATCTAGAAATGGATGAAAAGCTTAAGAATTAAGTATTCCATAATAATAAGAGGAAATTCTTTTTTGGTGATCTACAATGTTATAATGTATTGTATAAAATAGATCATTGTATAATATTTTTTACTAATGTCAAAAAATATGTTTTTTATCAATTTTTTATTTTCTCAGTGTGTATGCATGAATCTTAATGTGTTTCTATCAACATTTTTATAGTATATAAATTTGGTACTATGGAATAGAGAGTGATGTGAGGGGTGGGGAGGGGTCATAAGAGCTTCCACCTTCACATGGTTGGCTCTTTTCAATAGAGGATAATTTAGGATTTGGATAGTCTTGGAGAAAACCTTCCTCATTCCAACAGACGAACAACTAAGTCATTAATGTCTTCGCTACTGCTCCTTCAAATAGAGGAATGTTTGCTCCAAGATTAGACTACTCCAATAAATTATTCTTAAAACTAAGAGGAGCTCATTCATGTATTCATGTGCCTCAGTCTTGTCTAATTTTTATTTTTTCATAAAAATGTTTCTTAATTTATTTTATTATTTTGATTATTCTTTATCCACCTTAAATATATGAAATCAACACATAAACACATCTCGCTAGAATTCTTCCTGACAAGAACCAGGTTCGAAACCCATGTAGAATGACGAACTTTGAAGATAATATGAGCATCCAACAACTTCCTAAATTATATTTTAATCAGGAGTTTAAGTGTTAGATGAAGTTTCCTTAGTTTTTGTTGAAACGGCTTCACCCCTTCTTTGTTGAAGTTTCCTTAGTTTTTGTTTGAAATGACTTCACCCCTAGAAACTTCATTTGCTAATATTTCTACAGGAACGTTATGAATTACAGGAAAAATACTAATTTTAAATGTTTTAAATAATGAAATCAGATGACATACCTCTTGTTGGTAGTTTTTTAAATTAGGTGAAACACAATGAATGGTATTTTGTACCTGATGGGTAACAATCTCTAAATCACCAATAAAATTAAGTACTTCCACCTTAAGGTCTATGGCCTTATTCAATCCTAGAATGAGTGATTCATATATATTAGTGTTTTTCATGCACTCAAACTCCAACTAGCATGATAATATGTACCTATTATTTCCAGATCCATAACCATCTTGAGTTTTGGAACCATAAGAATATAGAGTCCAAATATTAGTAGCTACTGATTTAGTTCCTAAACTAGTAGTATGTAGCTCTATATTAATATCATTAGCACCAGTTAGAATACAAGGAAGGAGCTCCAACTATGTATCAAATGGTATAGGGGATGGCTGCGCTTGGTAACACCCGTGGTCAACCTCTAGAAAACATTTTCCAAAAATGACATCTACAAAGCCAATTGGCTCATTTTTTCCCTCAAGTGTTGTCACAGTATATTTTATGTAAGGCTCACTCTCTACTTGAATATTATTATTTCTACCCTTATAAGGGATCCATAAATGTGACCAGCCCATAGAAAAGTATCCTTGTATCATTTTGGACTAGTCTCTACTTAGAAGCAAGCCATAGGCTTCAAGAATGTCCACAGTAACAATATTGATTTATTGGTAAACCATACGGTATGGTTCTAAATGGATCATAAAATTATTAATTTTTCTAATTGTTTAGACCAATGGTATTTCTAATTGTATGATTTAGGCATCATTATTTTCCCATTTGGCATTAATATTTTTGGTGACAAATAATGGCATAACATTTTCAGATGCACCAGAATCAATGAGACAATTATGGAAATTATAGTTAAAGATTTCAAACGATAAAAGAAAAGGGAGGTAGAGAGTATTAATATTTAGATTAACAACATTAACTACAGACTCTAGAATATCACAAGACTTACTGGACATAGCGTGAGAAGCAAAAAATTAATTACCTGGCAGAGGGTGTGATGTGAATGCTTAGATGATCAGTTCTTGTTGTCCTATTATTTTGCTAGCTCAAAATTCAAAATATTGGTGCAATCCTTTTTCATATCCTCAATAATTTTTTAATAAATTATTTCATCTTTAACAAATTGTGCTGAAGTATTGGGTGGTGTAGCTTTGATCGAAGCCTTAGGAGTGATGGATCTACTCTTATTGTTCACAGAAGTGTTCTTGGGAGGCTGAGCACTTCTGGACTTACTTTGTGAATTATGAGCAAGATTAGTAGGTGGTAATATCTTTCTCAACAAATTCCTTTTAATTTCTTTCCTAGAAACCGATCCTTTGCTCCTCAAATTATATCGCTAAGTTGCTTGTTTTGGAGGATATTCACTTGTTGGTGGTTCATCAACACATATTTTATCAACATTATATATAACATCCAATGCATTAATTGAATGACCAACACCTGAATTTTCCTCTACCACATTTTTTTCACTTGCTTCTTCAATCTCCTCAAATTTCTCCTCTACTAATAAAGTTTCTACGAAATTGGTCATCATATCATTCATGTTGTGATTTCATTGTGGACATGTTTTCTCTAAATGCTTCTCCTGATGGAAAGTAAAAAGGTTTTCCATGCCAAAAAATTTCAATATTGAGCACAACATTGGAGATTTGTGCATACTTATCCAGTTAGTTATTTTTATTCTTAAAGAAAGTAGGATTGAAAGACTTACTATTAGTAGATGCCTCACCTTATTTTCTCTGTAGTTATGATACTTTATTAGTGAGCAAATTTAAATACTTAGCCAATATTTCCATATAAAAATAACATTTCCCCTTGGTTTTAGTGGAAGAGGCTAGATATTTCTTACCGATGTATTTGTAGTATTTAAAATATTCATGGTCCTCAATAGCCCTAGTAGAACAAAATTCCTTCTCAATAGCAATTGCTTCTATAAAGTTCAAAGCCAATGTGTCCTTTGCAGCTCTCTTAAAAAATACATAAATTTTAGTAAGAAAGGCAACAATGTAATAATGTTTGGTTATTGAATCATGGAGTTGAATGTCAATGGGGAACTTATTCAATACACGTATAAATATCTGATTAAAATCCTTTATTTTTCCTTTACCCCCATTTTAACATTTCCGAGTTCTTTGAGAAACATGGAAAGAGTCTTATAATCAACAAATTTATATAAAAACAACTTTTTGAACTACCTCCAAATATGGACCAAATTAGGTGGAAGACTGAGATACCAAATTGATGCTCTACCTTCTTGAGTGGATGGAAAATATATACAAGAAACATCACCACAACGTAAATCTAGCATATGAAAGTGCATGTAGAAGTCATCAATATGGTATTCATCTTGCATGTTCTTATCAGGATAGAAATTTCAAAGCATACTTTATGAGTTCTTAGGCATATTATGAAGTTTTCTGGAAGAGCAAGAGGCCCTTAGGCCATCCAGTACAATTGATCATCAACCATGTCTTCATTTTCCTCCTCTTCACCTTCTGATATTGAAGAGTCTTCTCCTTCACCATTCAAAAATATTCGTTATAATTATGTTTCTCCTATTCTTTCATATTTTCTTCATCAAATAATGGAAAATACTCCTAGTCATCAACCATATTTTATTTAATAGGTGGAAGATCCCCTTGCTAATGTATTCTTTGAGAAGAATGAACTAACTCTTCAAGGTTTCAATAAAAAAATCTTCCACTAGAGGAACCAACACACCACAAAAATTCATCTCTTTCTTTATTAGCTTATGAGGAAGAATAGTAGCAACAAGAAGTAATCCAATATCCCTTGTAAATTTGCGAGTAATAGGCCAGATTATCTGGACCTGATCATAAGTGACTTCAAAATCCTATTCCAGACTTAGGTGATATGACTCTCATATCTCAAGAATGTGATTTGGATTTGAACTCGGACTGTGACTTCCTTACACATAAGATTCTTTGTTAGAATTTGGTGAATTTTCAGCCATAAAAGGGTTGCTCTCATTCTAGCGCCAGAATGTTGACAATGTTGGAAATCGCCAACACACAAGGGGTCTCTCAGATATCATGTCCAAATTAGACCTCAATTTTTTTGGTATATGAGATCCCCATTTGGAATATGGTCTAGCTGCCATTATCTGAAGGATTTTCCTTGGCTGCAATAGTCAGTATAAAATAGAAACACACATGTACTTTCAAATGAGAAAGTAAGTAGGCTTTGTGAAATGTTCAATTGCAATATGTATTATGGTTCTTTCACAGGCAAGGAAAGGAAAGTGAGTCTCTATAATAAAATCATTTGTATTATTCTAATAAAGACACGTGTAGGTCAATATGGAAGAATTGTTAACCATCTAGCAAAATAGTTCACGTAGACATAACGATCATTAAAGAATATCAAACACACATTCAACAAGATAAGCACCAAATCCAATGAAATAGTTCAATTTATTTAGTACAGGAAAACATAAACACATACTACAAACATCTAAATAATATTCTTACAATATTCAAGATACATGCACCAAAGTCTTTTGGCTCAATGAGCTTGAAATTATTAAGTGAAAGTTCCAAGATACATTGTTACAATGAGACACCACTAGCTCCAATAGTGGAGCAATAATCCACTACTTTCTCCCCAAAAGAAGAACCTTTCTCTCTAATGTCTAGTTGGAGAAGCCAAGGTGAAAATTCCTTTCATTGAGTAAGGAGGCTTATTTCATAACAAGAGGGATGACCTTTCATATCCACGTGACTCTTGAACTACCTTCATGACTCTTGGACTTCTAGTATGGCCTTTATACTTCTTTGGACTTTTCCTAGTGACCCTTTTTTCCACATGTGACTCTTGGACTTCCATATATTTACATTTACAATCTTTTCCAAAATTACATCATCATGTGACAATAACAAGACATTTCATTTGACATTTATTACTTGGACCCCCGTAACTTGTAAAATGAAGTTCTTTAAGAAGTGACGACATTTCCACTGTGTCTTCAACTCTTATAACGTATATTACATTGTAATTTTTTTCTTCCTCTAAAGGGTTTAAAGAGGTTATGGAGTCTTCATGATTCATTTTGATCATTAGGATCCAATATTCCTTCAATTGTCACAACATGGTTCCTTTATGCCTTTATCTTCAATATGCCTCCTTGGGTAGCTTCTCTTGATAAATATCCCCATACATATTTTTCCATGCTTACTGAGAACACCTACATGTATGGATCACTTGTGGAAAGAAAACATTAGCCTAGAAATATCCTACTCTATGATTATTCATGCAACGTAATAATTGTGGTTCAATAGTGTGATAGGGAGAGAGAGAGAGGCCTTCTAGGTGCAGAGTGCACTTGCAGAAGGCAAGGAAGGAAGGTATTTTTCACTAAGACTATGCCATGCACAACTCTGGAAGAGGAGGAGGCAAGATGAGTGCATGCCATTGTTCCAAAAGAAATTTTGTGGGGAGTGTTAAATAGAAGTGTGCCATGTGCTAGTGAGGAAGGCCAAGGCCAAAATGAGGGCATATATTGCAGTTCTAGTGCACAAGGAGGGGCATCAATTCCCACTAGAATTATGCAGTGTGTTACACTAGGAGGAAGAGGCAGGAATGGCGAAAGGAGGAAGAGTAAGAAGCAAGTGGAAGGATCTTGCTAACTAGAATTTCACAAAGCACAAGAGAGATAGAGGTGCCTTAGGGTGGCCCAAGTTGCATTTCTAGTTGGAAAAGAGGGCCATTTATAGGTACTATAAGTGCGTAGGGTGTTCTTCCTACCTAAAGGAGGAGTTGCAAGGTCAAGAAAATGACTAAGTATGGAGGGGAAAGACATTGAAAAATAGAATGTGTTTGATCCATATTTATGTAGGAACACAATGAAATACATAAATACACATAAAAGAAGAGATGCAGCAGAAATAAAACTTCATTTCATTAGTAACAAACAACTGAAATATTCTTACATAGAGAATGGAAATAAACTAGCTAGGGCACTGGTAGCTTATCTCTAGGAAGATATGTGGTGACTACAGACCTATGAACTATGTTAAAATGAGGCTCAAGGGCCTATTTATTATTGAGAAATAATGGAAAACCTCAAACATCGAAAAACCTAACCCTAGGAGACGAAGCACCAAAACTATGGGCCCCGTTTGGGTAAATTGGTACATAAATCTTCCCCGGGATGTAACTTTGGCATAGGATCTCTATTTTATGTCCACAATACCTGGTTAGAAATATATATCCTATGAATACAACTTTTGATGTGATAAAAATCCAAGGAACTTCCATTTTTCTCCTAATTTTTCCAAAAAATGTCGTTTACGACCTCAAAACATCTCCATGAAGTTTAAGACCCAAAAACTGCTAAAAATAGTAAATTGTGCTACAATTAAGGAAATTGAAAAACTAAAAGAAAAAATGGTGGGGCCTCAGTGGAATAGGTGGGTGGCCACCAATATCCACTTGGATCATTACTCCCCCCTTAGGAAGTAATGGTCCCCATTTCGTTGAGTTCCTCCATGAGATGAGGAAAATTCTATTGAACTTGGTCCCTCGTGAACCATTTTCCTTAGTGAAGGAGTTGGCCAGATTTTACAACTCAATATAGTTGGATCTTATGTTGGCGAGTGTTCTTGATTTTAATTTCCATGATACAATCTGTGGTGGCCTTTTCCATGCAGGCTGGGTTTAAATCTGTTGGTGTGAGTTGTTTTGCAATGTTGAAGGTGTCCAATAGAGGTGGGAAGTAGCGTCGAAGGTAGTCCACATTGAACACTAGGTGCAGACCAAGGAATGGTGGAATATTGATCTCAAAGGCATTGGCCCCTACATCCTTGGTGATGGTGTACGACCAATATCGAAGCTGGCGAAGCTTTTGGTGGGGTCTAGCGAAGCGCTCCTTCTACAAATGTACCCACACTTTGTCGCCCACTTGGAAGTTGTGTGGCACCCGATGTTGATCATTTAATTGCTTGTACTTATCATTGACTCTATCTAATATGTCATGAACCTGTTGGTGGATGTGCTAATTACGCTCAATGAATTTTTTAGCCTTGTCAGCTTCAGACTGGACATGAGCCTATTTGGCCTGAGTAGCCGAAAATTGCATGGATACATCAATGGGACATAGTGGCTAGAATCTCAAGCCCACCTGAAAGGGATTGTGGACAGTTGAGCTGTGGAGAGCCTGATTATAAATATTGTGTACATAGGGGAGGCTCTCATCCCATGTACATGGATGATTTGAATTGTACATGTGCAGAATGTGTACAATCATTATGTTGACGACCTTTATCTTGCCACCAATTTGGGGATGGAAACATGTGGAATTGATGAGCTTAGTTTCTAGCATTGACTAGAGGCTTAGCAAAAATGTGCTGAGGAACCTGTTGTTTCGATCTGAGATGATAGACTGTGGGATCCAAAAGTGCACCCACACTCATTTAAAGAAGAGTTTAGCACCGGCTTCTGCTATGATATTGTTCTTGCAGGCTGCCATAATGGCCATCTTTGAGAATCTGTTGATGACCACGAAAACATAGTCGTTCCCATGCTTAGTAGAAGGAATGTCTGACATGTAATCCATGAATATGGATTCCCAAGGTTTACTAGGGATAGGCAGCAGAGTATAGAGGCCTTTCTTCTTGATGGTCGGTTCGGAAATAGCGCAAGAAGTGTAGGATATGATGTACTTCCTGACATCTTGTTGAAGGTTCGACCAATAGAAATAATTTTGTTGTACTACCACTATTTTCTCGACCCGAAATGACCAGTGACCTGAATTTAGTATGCTTCCCAAATCATCTTGGCACACTAGCTTAAAGGAACACAAAGGTGTCCCAGGTGACATAGCAGTGCATCCTAGAGGTGAAAATTTGGAACTTGCATACCCTCCAAGATTGTCTTGTATGTGTGGTTGAATTTCAAATTGCTCTTGTAGAGAAGTGACCAATCAGAAGTCTCATGCCCACTAGAGCTGAGAACGGTGGTTAGTGCCATGATCGTTAGTCGACTGAGGTAGTTTGAAACATTATTGGTTTTGCCCTTCTTATACTTGATGTTTAAATGAAACTATTGCAGATATGTGGAACACTTCTGATGTAGATGGTTCTACAACTTCCCTTGCATCTGTATGAACTGTAGGGGTCAATTTTTTGTGTGAATGAATGTTTCCTTCCCCAAAATGTAATGATTTTATTGTCGGAAAGCCTACAAAATGAAATACATTTCTTTGTCATAAGTGGGATACTTGCAGATTGTGTTAGACAATGTCTCACTGTGAATTTCCATTGGATGCCCCTATTGAGTAAGAACTGCCCCAATATCATAGTCATAGGCATTTGTCTCGATCTCAAATGGTTGTTACAAGCTTAGTAATGTGAGCACTAACACAGAGTGGAGGTGATGTTACAATTCTACGAACGCCTTCTGTTGAGATTCCGACCAAAATAAATTTTCTTTCGCTCCTCCCTTGGTGACTTGATTCAAGGTCCAAGTGATCTGAGAGAATCCCAACATGAACCTGTGGTATAAATTAGCAAGACCCAGAAAGCTACGAATCTCTATTAGAGTGGTTAGGGTTGGCCAATCCTGAATGAATTAGACCTTGGTTGGATCCACATGCACCCCCTGCTCATCAATAATGTATCCCAGATATTGAACCTCAGTCGTGCCAAAAGTGCACTTCTTCAAATTGGCACACAACTTGTGTTGTCAAAGTGTTTGGAGGACATGTTGAATGCTATGGAGGTGGTCTTCCCAATTTTGGCTGAAGATCAAGATGTCATCCAAGTACACTACTAAAAATTAGTTGGTGAATGGCTGCAAGATGTCATGCATCATACATCTTCTCATGAAGGTTTTGGGAGCATGCATCAACCTGAAAGGCATGACCATCCATTCTAAAAGGTCATCCTTAGCTTTGAAGGCAGTCTTCCACACATTGGAGGGTTCAATTGGTACCTGGTTATACCTAGACTTCAAGTCAATATTGCTAAAATATTTTTCCCCTTTGAGTTGGTCTAGAAGGTCATAAATATGTGGGATTGGGTACCTATTTCGGACAGTGATCTTGTTCAGGTACATAGTCTCCAAGTTCCATCCTTCTTTTGCACCAACACGATCGGCTCCCATAGGGCGATGAACTTGGCCGAATGTAACCTTTCTGTAGAAGCTACTGAATATTTGTCTTGCTTCATCATTCTCCAGAAAAAATTATCGATATATCGGTCCATTGGGAAGCAGCGCACCTAGGGTCAGTTCGATGGGGTGCTTAACCTAATAGTCCAGAGGCACCCCTTGGGTGAGGTGAAGATGTCCCCGTACTCCTCCATGACCTTGTTCATTTGTTGTTTTCATGTGGAGGATCCCTATCTAGAGGTCATGGCCACATTCCTCTTCTTTCCCTAAGGGTGAATCATGAGAAAAAAAGAAAAAAAATTCCTAGTTTTGGAAATGATCTTACTGAATTATTTTTCAATAACCAAAGAGATAGCAGAAGGCAGTGCTACCTGTGGTATCCTATACAAATTATTTCCCAAAGTAACAATAACAACGTGAGGCCAGGACTCATACATAGCATTTCACTCCCATAAGTATGGTTGGCATAATAATGCATCATGTACATCAAGAGGAGAAATGTCACATGATACCTCATCCGTGAAGAGCTTGATGTCGTAGGGAAAGCGACATTGCTAGCTAACGCGGAGATCTCGTCCTTGGTGAAGGCACCCAATGGTGTATAGATGTGGGTGTGTTGTGGTTGGGAAGCCCAACTGCTTCACAACCTCTGCTAAAATGAGGTTCTTTTGGCTCCCACTATCGACAATGAACTGTAGTGGGGAACCCTTTACCCACATTTTGGATTGGAAGAGACGCTCCTCCTCCTCTGGATCTTCTGATTCCTCCTTCTGGATATTCGTGGTGGTAACGGTGGCATTGGGCTCCACATCAATAATCTGCTTCCTTTTTTCATTCCCCTCGTTGGTTTTTGATTCATAATTGAAGCATGCATCCGATTCAAAAGCCTTTATCTTGACCACCAGTGGCTTCTTAGTCTGACACTCACTTGTGTTTTGAATGGAGCTCTTATGGAACTCACACCAATTTCCTGTTTCCTTCTTAGGCTTTGCGGTATTTTTATTTTCTTGCAGCTTTGGTAGGTTTTCTTGGGTCGCCATGCCTTATATTTGTCCTTTGTTCTGTAGTTTGGGAGCACCTTTCCCTTGCTTTTTATTTACATATCTAAAGTCTCGCTTCTTCTGTTTGAAGTTCTGCTCAATCTTGGAAGCATAACGATATGTTGTACCAAGAGAGCAGATGTCGAGGAACTCTATTCCTCTTGAATGTATCTGTGTAGGAAATTGCAGTAATTTGACACCAAATGTTTCTCTGAATCTTAAATTCCCAACTTTCTATGCAGGGTATGGAATATATTCGTTAGCTTATGCACATCTTGATTCCTTTGTTGTCGCAGAGTATTCCATTGTATGTACTTGTCCTCATAGCTCCCCATGGGATAAATTTGTTCCTTGATGGCGTCTTGGAAAGAATTCCAAATGCGTATGGTCGAAAACAGAGAGGGTTCCCCTTCAACCTTTTTTTCATAGTTGGTTTCCCACTAGTCCTTGACATGGGGGACGACTTTGAGGAGTGAAAAAATAATCTTCTCCCAGTCGAAAAATTCACGAACTGATAAATATCCTTATAATATATTCAAACATATATCTACGATGTATGTATCTATTTGGCCTTCAAATATGGGAATGTCAAAGTTTACTTGTACCTTAAAAGGGGTGGTGCCTCCACAGTGATTACTAGATGTAGATGTGCCATCGGTGGGCAGTCGTTGAAGGATTTGGGAAAATTTATCCATCATCACGTTACTTTGTTTCTTGAGGGCCTACTCGAGCAATATTTTGATAGGATCTCCTGCTCCCTCATCTTTATTTTCTTCCCCCATGGGCATATGTCAAGGTTTGTGAGGCTAATCTTGGAAAGGTTCAACAAGACTTAGCCCTAACTCCTTATACCCCGACCTCGTTGGGGACGTGCAAAGAAGGATCAAGAAATATGAGACCACTCTGATACCAGTGATTCGAATTTATGCAAGAACACAATGAAATATAGAAATACACATAAAAGTAGAGATGAAGCAGAAATAAAAATTCATTTCATTAATAACAAATAATTGAAATATGCTTACAAACAGAATGTAAATAAACTAGCTAAGGTGCTAGTAGCTTATCTCTGAGAAGATATGTGGTAGCTATAGGCCTCTAAACTGTGCTACAATGAGGCTCGAGGGCCTATTTACTATTGAGAAACAGTGGAAAACCCTAAACATCCAAAAACCTAACCCTAGGAGATGAAGCGCCAAAACTATTGGCCCCGTTTGGGTAAAGTGGTACATCAAACATCCCAGGGATGTAACTTTGGCATAATATCTTTGTTTGACATGCACAATACCTTGTTAGAAAGATCTATTTTAGGACTACAACTTTTTATGTGAGTAGCATCGAAGGAACTTCCATGTTGCTCGTGATTTTTCTAAAAATATTTGTTTATGGCCTCAAAACGACTATGTAAGTTCAATACCCAAAAAAATACTAAAAATAGTAAACTATGCTACAATTAAGGAAACTAAAAACTAAAAGAAACAATGGCAGGGTCCCAAGTGGAATGGGCGAGTGGCCACCAATATCCACTTGGATCAGTGTTAGGAGAAAGATCAAGCATTATACACCTCAAATCATAAATAAAAATCATACAAGACCCAAGACTAATAAATATACATCAAAATTCTAGGTCACAAACATTCTCCAAGTGCAACAGGTAGAACATGGTCAGTTGCAACACATAATTGTCATTATGTGACTAAAAGTGCACTGTGACTCAAAAGTGTGTTATAGCTATTATTAGGGGTCCAAAGACACTTAGGAAGGAACATGGACACATGAAACATGTGTAAAAACATAAAATGACACTTGATGACCAAAAGGGACACTTCACATGATGAAAGGTAGGCTCCAAAATTCAAACATAGCAAAAAAATTGGAGGGTGTTGTAGCAGCGAAAACATAATCACATATGTCATCCTACATGGTAACTTCACAAGAATGTATGTTTTTCATCTATTAATTATTATTTTAAATGGTTGGTTAGAGTAAACACCCTTATCACATCCATATCCAATCAAATATTTGTCTAAGACCAACATACATCTCTTAATTATATATATATATATATATATATATATATATATATATATATATATATATATATATTAATTATATTTTATATATAATCTATTTTATTCTTAGTCACAAATGTTTCATCCCCAAGTCATATCTCCTACAACCTCAAGCCACAACTATTGAAAATTTAATGCACAATAACCGGATAAAAGCAATTGTTTTATGGAATTGTTGCTACGACCTTAAGTTACAGCTATTGTTCCCTTACTCAAATAAAAAAAATCTCGTATAAAGGTTGTTGTCATGTATCTATGCCTCAACTTCAATATTAACAAGGACTTTTTAAGTATAATGATATCTTAATATATATAATTTGTTTTATTCTAAGTCACATATGTTTCATCCCCAATCCAAAATTCCTACAACCTCAAGACATAGTTGTTGCAACTTTAACGCACAGTTACTGCTACCAGATACAATAAAATATTTTATGGAACCATTGTAATTATAACCTTAAGTTACAATTGTTGTTCCCTTACTCAAATAAAATAATTCTTGTACAAAAGTTGTTGTCATGTATCTATGCCTCAGCTTCAATATTGACAAAGACTTGTTAGTTATAACGATATCTTAATATATATATATATATATATATATATATATATATATATAATGTGTTTTATTCTAAGTGTTAGGCATGGCCCAACTTGGTCCATTTTTTTATCAAAAGACTCCACAGCTTGAGGAGTAGAGTGCATGGAACTGTTGGGCCGAGGAGAAGGTACATTTTACCCCTATCTTTATCATGATTTGTCATTTACTTTTATATATTTTTCCTTCATATTAGAAATAAATTAAAGGAAAATAATTAAAAATCAAGGTAGAATTAATTATTGATAAAAAGTGTGTTTAATAGCATAAAAAATTATTTGTTGTTTTCTTTATTGATAGGGAAGTGAAACTGCCAAACTGCTGATCAGGATGACCAAATGATAGTAGACAAGGAAGGCAAACATAATCGTATCAGCTCCTATGAATTAGAGGAAGATGTAGAGGCATGCATACTCTTGGAGTATTCAGTTGATAGCCATGAAGAGGCAAGATCCCATGATTGGGAGGATCTTTTACTCTGTTTGATTTCGCCTTTAAGCTATAAAAGGCTGGAGGTGAAAGAGATGAGAAGACAATCCATGTATTACAGTTTTCCTGTAATAAACGTATTCGGACAGAATTGTCAAGTTCATGCTAATGTATTTCTCTATTGATTAATGAAGAAATTGGCATTTTCAGTATAAAAAACTTATGAGTATTCCTTAGCAGAAGGCTTCTAGAGGCTTTGGGCCCAGCCCTGGGGGTTCTCCTTCTATTCTGTGGTATATGTTTATTTACGGAACGTGCATTTTCAGTTATCCTCTACGTTTCATAGCTTTATCATTCAATTGGTTAATTGTAGGTGTGAGATGTTATAAATTCATTTTCACTAGATTAGATTTATCATTCATGTTCTTTTATCAAGACTTAACGCTTTTACATTCGTTAAACTAATTTCAGCACGGTTGTTGTTGAATTTTGCATACAGTTATTTCTTGAATATTTCCACCATAAATGTGAACGTTTGGTTCGATGTTTAATTCTGAATGATGCTATAAGTCGATTAATAGAGAATTCCATTGCAAAATCTAGAATAATTTATTGTTGTTAAATTCACTAGGATTGTTGTTCAATTCATTAAGGTAGTTGTTCAATTCATTAAAGTGTGTTGTTCAATTGCAATATATTCCTTATTTTATTCTTGAGTGGTTATTTCCACATAAGATTAGAACATAATTTGTTCCTTTAATTGTTCTGAAGTATTTCATAGTTCACTTTCAAGTTGGTCTAATTAAACTTCGAGAATTAAACAATATTTCTTACAACGATCTAGAGTAGTTAACCTCCGATGTCACTTGCATATATTTTTCTTACACTCTTGAAATAACAAAATGCATTAAGGTTACCCTTAAAATAGTCACCTTTTTAAGCCAAAATTTTTTCGTCACTGTAGGGGAGAGTGTTTAAGAGTGATGTCTTTTATTTCTTTTTCCTTTTGCTGTGAAAGAATTGGGCATTGAAAATGAGAGGTAAGAACATGCGTACTAGCAAGCAAAACACTTTCTCTCCAGCCTGCTTCTCAGCAATTGTCCAGAGGTTAATAGGATAGGTGTTTTTTTTATGACTAGGAAGAAAAAGATAGAATTAGATCAAAACCCCCCACTTAAATCCACAAAACCCAAGGAATTGGTGGTCCTTGGTAGAACAACATAGATAGACAAAATAATTAAGAAGGTTGAATCCCAGGCATCTGTAGGACCTAGAACCATTCCTACACAGAGTCCTACTATAGTCGCTCAGGCAGAAGCCTCACCATCTATAGCCCACATCGTGATTCATAGCTAAACAAAAGGGTCTGAATGAAGCCTTCAGACTATAGATCACTTAAGTCTTGACCCTTCAAGAAAGGGAGATTATTGCAATTTGCGAGAAGGAGAGGGAGAAACCAGCAGTGAAGTACAGGTAAAGACTCTAGAGCCTGGATCCCCTGAGAGAGTAGTTGAGACATAGACACCCAGTATCCCAGATCAGGGAAGTGTTGCAAGGCCTCCTCCAAATCCACTCCCTAATTCCACTCAAATTATCCCCCCAGATCAATAAATCCCTGAATATTATTGGCACATCTTTGATCAAATGGAAAAAAACCAAAACCATAGACAAAAATCAACATTGGAGTATCTCATTATTGATCCGGCTGCAAATGCCCCTACGAAAGCCATTCTGTTACAAAACATCCACACCTTCCATGGGCTGACCTTGGAAGATCTTAATGCATTTTTATTTGAATTTGATGTCTTATGTAGAGGATATGACTACACCACTTACCCTCAGAAACTGAATCTATTTCCCTCTACTTTGAAGGCGACAACATTACATTGGTTTATGGGGCTCGATGGAGGAACCATTAATAGTTAGGATCAGATGAAAAACTCTTTTCTTAACAAATACCAAGACTAATACCGGACTTGAGAACTAAAATATGGAATCTTCAATATGTTTTCAAAAGACAATGAGACATTAGAAGAATACATTGAAATATTTCAATATAATTTACAAATATCTCCATATACTACATTGTCTAAAGATATTTTAAAATAAATAATGATTAAAGGAATGAAAGAAGAATGGGTCGAAACACTTAATATAATGGGAAAAGGGGACATATATCAAGAATAATATGATGACATTATTACATTATGCATCAGGTGTTCTCAAGGTAGTACACGAAGCAGGCCAACTGGACGAGATTTTACAAGGAATTATAAACAATCGGGTGGGAACGTGACTAGAACAGAATTCGGTAATATTTTAGAAGATTTTAAAATCGTTATCTTAGGGACCCTAAAAATGAATTTAGATGTCCTACAAGCCAAGCAGAAGCAAGCTTTAGTAGAACAAAACTTGGTTGTTTTTTTCCCACGCCATCAGAAGAAGCACAGCCAGCAAGAGTGTCCATTAAACATGGTCCAGACATGTGCTATTTGTACCAAGGACCACGCCACTGACCATTTCCCTTCACTCCCAGGTTTGAAATTAGTTTTTAATGAGGCAGAAGAAGAAAAAAAACCAATGTATCTAATGAATCAGCATTGTCAGTGGCAAGGAAAACTAGGTATGCCACATGACCCATCTCAGTTATTTTCTCCTCCACAATTTAATCAACAGAATCTTGGAACAACATGGCAGGGCCAATCACCTTTTTTTTCCTGGCCATCCCAATCATTTTTCATGCCTCCTTGGAAAACACAATCCCCTTCAGGTAATAGTTGGTCAAGTTTTTATTTTTCTCCCCCTTACTGGCAAAACAATCTATATCAGTCCTAGTGGCTTGCCTCCACTTCATAGAATACAAATTTGACTCAAAACTGGCAGTGAACCCTGGGAATGACCAATTTACCTATGCGAATAGGGGCTCATAATCAACCCACATTACTAAATCCATACCCAATCCAACACAATCCTCGGCCTATTATGCGTCCTCAAATACCATCTCAACCCAATCCTAATCCCAATAACAGACATGTTCAGCTAATCCAAATTCTTGAGAAGCCAAACCCCAAAACCGAACAGAAGCAATGCAATGAACTTAGGCTAAGATCGAGGCATGTCATTTCACCTGAATAAGATACGACCTGCCACAACTTGAGTCTGAAACTCCAACGGTACCTAAACAATCAATTGTGACAGAAACGGAGATAGAACAGGGGAAGGACACAGTTTACCAAAAAGATCCTGAAAACCTTATTATTTCCTCCCCTCCATTCCCTGAGAGATTAACACTACCTAAGCTAATAGTCTCTTCAGATTTTGATCTCTTGGGAGAATTAAAAAATATTTTCATTAAAATTCCTCACCTCCAGGCTATACAAGACATTCCTATCTATGCCAAAACAATTAAAGAACCATGTGGAAAAAAATAGGTGAGGAAAGAAAAGACTATACCAACTGTTCATGTAGTGGGAATACTGTCAGAATTACTCTTGGGTAAAGAAAAAAACATAAAATACGAGGATCTAGGAAACCCCATAGTCACAGTATATATCTCTGGCCACTCCTTTTCAAACATATTAGTTGATCTGGGGGCGGTCATTAACATCTTAACTACAAAAACCTGCGATAAGTTAGGGATAACAGCCTTGGAACCCACATCGACCTTGTTGGAACTTTCTGAAAGATTTTTTATCAAACTAGAAGGTACATTACAGGACATCCTAGTTTTTGTGGACTCATGGGAGTACCCGACAGAATTTTTAGTTATTAACCCAAACAGTAGGTTAGATGGGCATCCCCTGATATTGGGACGACCTTGGTTAGCAACGGCCAATGCTTACATAGGCTGTCGAACAGGCAGCATGACCATTGCTAGAGGAGATGCCATAAATATTATTTCCATATACCCCCCTACCAAACCAATTCCTCCCACTATAAATATTCAGAAACAACCACATACATACTGGGAACAAAACATCCATTCACCACTAAAAATAGTTGAAGCACTCGAATTCAAATATCAAACTAAAGACGATGTAATCAATAACTTCATGAACAAACCATCTACTTCAGAAAATTTAAAGTTCCAAATGTTAAAATCAGTTCTTGATAACGAGGCAGAGGAGGACCCCTTAACAGACATTGATGACCAGCACATACCCACAACTGTTGTTCGCTACAACATGCCAATTGAAATTGAGCCAGGAAATTTTTAAATATCTATGGCAGTCTGGATAGTAACCAACAACAAAATCTCGTTAAAATTTTATAAAAACATAAGAGAACCTTTGCTTGGGACTACCTAGACATGAAGGGTATAGATGCTCAACTATGCACACATCACATTTATACGGAAAAGGATGCTCGGCCTATTCGGCATCCTCAGCAGAGGTTAAACCCGCATATGAAAGACATTGTAAAAGATGAGTTACAAAAGATGCTAGACATAAACTTCATTTATCCTATTTTAGAGAAAAAATGGGTCTCCTCTAGTAGTCCTTCCTAAGAAGAATGGTAAGTGGAAAACCTATGTGTATTATAGAGAACTAAATAAAGAAACACATAAATACCACTTCCCCCTCCCTTTTATTGATCAGGTCCTTGATACATTGGCAGGAAATCTATTCTTCTCTTTTCTTGATGGTTTCAGTGGTTACAATCAAATCCAAATGGCCCCTGAAGACCAAGATAAAACGACCTTTACCTACCCCTAGGGTACATTCGCCTATATGGTATTACAATTCGAACTATGCAATGCCCTATTAACATTTCAAAGGGCCATACTCAGTATTTTTTCTGATTTAATAAATGAAGGGCTCGAGGTTTACATGGATGACTTTACTCCATATGGAGATGAATTTTATCAGGCACTACAAACAATAGAAAAAGTATTGGAACAATGCGTTGCTACTAGATTCTGTTTGAGAAATGAAAAGTGTCACATGATGATGACCAAAGGAGTGATCCTAGGACACTACATCTCTGCAGCTGGAATACAGGTAGATCTGGCAAAGGTATAGGTAATTATTTTATTAGCCACACCTTTTACTCAGATAGAGGTACGTAATTTCCTTGGATATGCAGGGTACTACTATAGGTTCATAAAGAATTTCTCAAAAATTGTTGTACCCTTGTATGTGTTAACTGGAAATGTTGAATTCCATTGATCTGACAAATGTGACATTGATTTTTTAGATTTGAAGAAAATGGTCTCGACTGCACCAATATTATGCTGCCCCAATTGGGAGCTGCCTTTTCACATTTCCTCATATGCATCTGACATAGCGATAAGGGTGGTTCTTGGTCAAGAAGAGAACAAGAAGCTCTATGCTATCTACTATATCAGCAAGAATCTCACTCCTACCTAATTAAACTATACAGTGACTAAAAAGGAGTTCTTGGTTGTGATTTATGCTATTAATAAATTTAGACATTATATAACTATCTATCAATTATTATTGTATATTGATCACTCCACCATTATATACTTAGCTAATAAACCTATTACAAATGGAAAAGTGACTCATTGGTTGTTGCTTTTATAGGAGTTTGATATAACTATCAAGGACCATCTAGGAAAAGAGAACGTAGTTGCAAATTTCCTGTCTAGAGTTCCAAATTCAGATGACCCACTAGTGGTGGATGATTAGTTCCCTGATGAGAATTTTTTCGTTGTATCAATAAAAACACCATGGTATGCAAATGTAGCGAATTATTTGGCAGTAGGAAAGCTGCCAAGACACTTGACATCAAAGGAATTGAAGTTGATTGTTCAACACAGTGCTAGATTCTCTTGGATCGGTGGATATATTTTCCATACAGTAGCTGATATGAATATACACAGATGCATACGAGAAGACGAAATTTATGACATCCTAAGGGCGTGTCATGATGAACCATGTGGCGACCGTTTTTCAGATCGCAGGATGGGGCACGAAGTAGTACAAATGGGCTACTATTGGCCTACAATTTTTAAATATGCCAAGAAATATGTCCAATCCTGTGATAACTGCCAAAGAATGGGCTGCCCTAGCCAAATTGACGAGATGCCATTGCAACCACAATTGGTAGTAGAACCTTTCGAATGGTGGGCACTAGAATTTGTTGGACCATTCAACCTGCCATCGAATAAGAATACCTACATACTAGTTGCCACAAATTACGTGATGAAGTGGGTAGAAATAATGGCTTTATCGAGAGATACATAAGAATCTGTGATCAATTTTATATTTGAGCTATTTGTGCAGTATGGCTTACCTCGAGAAGTGATAAATAATGGAGGGGCACAGTTTGTGGGAAATAAAATTACGACCACTCTAAATAACCAGCGTGTCACCCATAGAGTCACTTCTCCCTACCACAGGTTGAAAGCACCAATAAATTCCTTAGGGAAATTCTCACTAAAACAGTCTCAATGCATTGCCGAGATTGGGCTACTAGACTGCCAGAGGCATTGTGGGCTTATCGTACAACATGGAGAAACACCACCGAATATTCTCTGTACCATCTGGTATTTGGAAGAGAACCAATTTTTCCTATTGAATTTGAAATAAAGACTCTGATAACAACCTAGGAAGTGGGGTTGGATGTGGTAGAGGCCCAAGTTAGAAGACTCCAATAAATAAATGAAGTGGATGAAGCACGACTACTTGCTCTACAATGCACTGCAATTATTCAACAACAACGAGCTAAGTGGCATGAAAACCTCATAAAAAAGAAGAAATTCTAGAAAGGAGATTGGGCACTCCTCTATGACTCTTGGGTAAGTTACAAACAAGGTGACTCAGGCCATATGAAATTCAATAAGTGCATAGCGACGGTACCATTACGTTGACCACCATAGATGGATATGGCTCCGCCTTTCAAGTTAATGGACACCAAGTGTGCCTATATCATAAACCACTTACGAAAGAGTCTTTCTTCCAGCAGGTGCATGACGACCCCACCATCCAAATTTTCGTTGTAGGGGATGATGGCCCGACAGCTTTAAGTTCATAAAAATTTGTTATTTCCTCTTGTAAATATTGTATATATGTTTCCTGCAATTTATAGTTCTTCTCATTGTTGTACATAAGAATTCCATCTTTTTGTTTCCTTACTTTGACACTCATAGCTACATTCTTTTTCTTTTTCCTTTATTTTGTGTATTTTTTTGTTCAATCCATTGAACAATTGTTGTTCAATCGAATTGAACAGTTGTCGTTCAATTCAATTGAATGGTTGTGTTTTTAGTGTGTTTATTTATGTTGTTCAAACCTTTGAACAATTGTTGTTCAATCGAGTTGAACAATTGTTCAATCGAATTGAACAGATGCCGTTTAATTCAAATGAATGACAATTTTTTTTTTTTGTGTGATTTTAATTTTGTTGTTCAATCCATTGAACAATTGTTGTTCAATCGAATTGAACAACTGCTATTCAATTCGAATGAGCGGTTGTGTTTTTTTAGTGTGTTTATTTCTGTTGTTCAAAGCTTTGAACAGTTGTTGTTCAATCGAATTGAACAACTGTTGTTCAATCGAATTGAACATATGTTGTTCAATTCGAATGAACGGATGTGTTTTTTTAGTGTGTTTATTTTTTATGTTCAAACCTTTGAACGGTTGTTGTTCAATCGGGTTGAACAGTTGCTGTTCAATCGAATTGAACAACCACCGTTCAATTCAAATGAACGAATTTTTTTATTGTCACCTGATTTCACTTTTGTTGTCCAATCCATTGAATAGTTTATGGTCAATCGAATTGAACTTTTGTTCAATTGAATTGAACGACTGATTTCGTTTCTAGCATGTTTTTTTATTTTTCTTTCTCTCTTTTTTTTGCAATTTTTTTTGTCTTTTTATGATTTATTTTCGAATATCCACTCTTCCTTTACACAACCTCACCATAAAAACCATTTTAGGAAAAGGAATTGGCACCTGAAGAGGAGAAAAGAAGTGATATTACTAATATTATGAAATTTTGAAATTTTGATGGAAATATCTACTTCGGAAGCTAACATGGTTTATCTTTAAAATGCAAGGCTGGATATCTCCTGTTGAGACATATTATTACACAATTCATTTCCATAGTCTTATGCTGGTATATCTTTCTACACTCTCAAGTAGTAATTATCCTTGACGTGATGATATAGGAATAAGACTACTAAATGTATTGCCATTCTTTTTTACTTCTTACACCATCCATAACTCTTAAGGAGTTAATGAGCCCCCCTCCATTAATAAATAAAAAGAAAAATATTATGTCTATGTGCAAATTTTTAAGAGATAATAGGGGGTCTCATAACAAGCCAACCTACCATGATCATAAGGGTTTAACAGGTGACATTCCCACAATGGCCAACACACCAGGGTAGTGAAATTCTCAACAACTAGAACTGATTGAAGGACGAGGTATCATCACGAGCTGGTATGATCACTCTGATACAATCCCCGTGAATGGAACTATGACTATCTAGCCACTACATTGGCACAGTGTTCTCTCCATAAAACAAGCAAAATGTCTACTTTAAAAATATATATATATTATGTTTATGTGCAAATTTTTTAAGAGAGAATAGGGGGTCTCATCATGAGCCAGCCTACCATAAACATAAGGGTTTAACAGGTGACATTCCAACAATGGCCAACACACCAGGGTAGTGACCTTCTTGACTGCTAAAACTTCTTGAAGAACAGGAGGTCTCAACACGAGCTGGCCTGAACACTCTATTACAATCTTTGTGAATGGCACTATGACTATCTGGCCACCACACCAGTATAGTGGTCTCCCCATAAAACAAGCAAAATGTCTACTTTTAAATAGAGGATACTGGATCATTTCCGGGTTAAAATAGCAACCGTGTCGAGGCTATGAACGCCTATTGGTAGCAGTGGCTCTACTTGTGGTATCAAAGTATTTTTCTAACTATAGCCAATTGTTTTTATATGCCCTATTTCTTATTGATCCATTCCTGAAATATATGCACTGCTTGAATAAGTCTTATCACTACCTACCCACATAATTAACTATGAGTGAATTATATTTTCATGTTGAATTAAGGGATGACATCATCAATCATAATATGTCACCTGACATGCTTTCTGTTAGTTTCAGTATTTGCAGCCTTCCTCCAGTGATCAAACATGCTCTTACAAAATGATTTTGAGGTGTCAGGGTCAAATTTTGTCATTTCAGTGAGCCTTCAAGCAAAATTTGCTCACTCAGTACTAGGTCTAGGGTTTGCTTTCACTCCTTCCAGAGTTGTCCAAATGTCGGTCCATGTCACCATTCAGCTGAGTGTACCATCATTCAGAGGGTTTTCATCATCATGTCAGATTCCAAAGGGTCATTTTCACCTTGTTCATGCTTCAGTTGTGCCTAGGTAAGGTTCATTTCCCTCTCATAGGGTTTTGGAGGTAATTGCTCTTGGATGGTCAAATCATCATAAAAAATTGTATCCTAATGTTCATACACCTTCCCCTATCCTTAATTTACCTTATTAAACACTTCCCATCACTGAGATCCCCCAAATTCCTCATTTTTGCACAAACCCTAGTTTCTTGCTACAACTTGGCAATTTTCTAGGCTAGGCTTGTGTTTTTCCCTTTTGGACCCCTTCCCCTCACTCAATTTATGAGATTCCACTTTCCCCTACTTCCTAACATCCCTTCCTACTTCCCAAAATTTCCCTAAGAATTTAGAAGCCCCTTGTCCCCTTCATTTCGCTTCATTTCGACAAATCCCTTGTTTCACACATCGGGATAGGTTTCACTCAAATGATGTTTCAGAGAAATAAAAGATGAATTTTGGAAAAATGAGAGAGGTTTTTGTCCCAAACATGCCAAGGAAGAAACAAATCCTTCAATTTTTACACAAGTGTCATGGTTTTGGAGAAATGTCAAAAATACTGTTGCCTCAGGAGAATTGATGCACCTCTGAAGTGACCTTGGGAAAATCAAGATTTCTCCTAGCGTGGTTGGCCAAATGACTTGATTGATGAGAAAAATAATAACTAGACACAACGATATTTCCAATGAGCTATCATGATCTCAATTTGGAGTTGAGGAAGACCTTCACAAGTTGACTGCAACAACACTTTTCCTTGAGACAACCTCATTCTGCTCATTTTGACCATTCTTGGGAGATTTGATTTTTGACAGGGTAAATGAACTCCAAATTGAAAAATTCCACTGGTGTTGGAAATTAGACTCAAAGAGATTTCCACCAAGCTATCACACTCCCAATTTCAACATCGGGAAGGCCTCCAAAAGGCTCCTGCAAAATGGCGCAGCGCATTGGGTTTGTGCGCAGCGCATTGGGTTGGGGCGCGGCGCACAGAGATGACACCAAAATTTTTATCATTGCTTCACAAAATTTAAATCAATTTGGTATTTTTCGCTCCAAATAAGTTATGAAATTTCCATTGACATGTTTAGGTGTTGATTAAAGTGGATTATGAGAATTTGTAATGCCAAAATGATAAACTCTATCACCATGTTGAAATTTGTTCTCTTAAGATTTGAAATTGATGTTTTAAAACAGTTTGTGCCACTCCCTACCTCGTTTTCCCACCTCCCATGATTTCATTACTACAACCTATTTCCCTATCCCCTTAAACCACTTATTTATAAGTCCCATTTTCTTACCTCTAAGTCACTTCATTCCCTATCATTCCTATTTCCCATCTCCTTTGTGAAAATTTCCAAAAACTCCAAGTCCCCAAACAATCAGGTGATTGTCCCATTGTTTCCACAGTTGTCAAATCAGAAAGTTTTCAAAAGGCATAATTCACTTGATAAAACTTCATTATCCTCACTACCTTCTTTCCCACACTCCCTTACTATTTGGCACATTTGGAAACAAAAATCAAAAACACCAAACTCTTCATTTTCACCTCAGGCAACAGAGACGAAGAAGGCATCGAGGAGGCGTGAAAAGACATAATCTTGGCCGAAGCTTCTTTGGCTGAGCATGGTACTTGATTATGGACCTTTAGTCCAAATTTCAAGGGATTTGAATAAAATTTTGTCATTTTGAATGTTTTTGGTCACAACACAGGTTTTTCCGCCCGACGCGTCGCGCCACTTGGCGCGCGCTTACGTTTGAGAGACCTTCTGGAGGAAAACTTGACATTTTTGGATTTTTTTATGAAAATTTATGCATTCTCAGGAATGGCCGAGATATTTCATCAAGTTCTAGGTGGTTTAAAGGGTCAAAAACACCTTGAAAATGGCCTTTCTGCCACCTTTTGCACCAGAAGGAACCAGTCTTGGGAGATTGAAGTTTTGGAGGGGAAAATGAACTCCAAATTGACAAATTCCACTTGGGTTGGGTAGCAGACAGACGGGGCTTTCCAACGAGCTATCATGAGCTCAATTTTGACTTCAGGAAGTGCCCCAAAAATAGGCTCAAAGTGGCACGGTGCATTGAGTTTTTTGGCACGGCGCATAGAGGATTTTGACCCAATTTTCACTTTTCAGCTCAGAAATTCAGCCAGTTTAACTAGTTTCACTTTTGGATATAATTATTGATCTATCTTGATGTAATTTTATGGCTATGATGTAATTTTGGCTCACATTTACTTGTTCTATAGGATTAATTCACTAAAAGGTGAAAATTAAGTGAATGGATCAGTTTCCTAGCATATAGGGGCAAGTTGTTTGGCTGCCTAGATTTCAGTTCCATGTTTAGAATTGGTTGAAACAGCTCCTAGAAGGATGAGCTCGACCCCTAGAGGCATGGGAAGGGGTTAGGATGGTCTATATATTGTATTTTTTGAGACATTTTCAGGGTTGGACTTTTGGGAATAGTTTGGCACCTCATTGTACATACACTTCTGCATTTTTGGCAAAGGAAAGACCAGGGTTTTGCAGCACTTGTTGGGATCCTTGTGGCTCTGAGTTTTGATGATGTTTTTCTCCATGTATCTATAAGTTTCATTAATTTTATATGTATGCCATTTCCCTTCTCTTTGCTTCTGAATTAAACAAATGAGTAACTAAGGTAGAATTCATAAGTTTGTTGGTGCTCTGCCTTAAACTTTTGTTTAGTTTTATATGTTTTCCTCCATTTGAAGAGGATCCTTGCACCTTCTTTCCCTCTTCAGCTCCTCAGTAGTCTTTTCTATCCATTCATTGAATCTAAGACATCAAATCCATTGCCTTCCCTGCCCCAACTTGAACTCTGCAAGAATTTGGCCTCATCCCCAAGCCCAAAATTGTTTTTCCCTTTTTCCAACAAAAACCCCTAAAAATAAAAATCAAACCCTCCTATTTGTTTATCTAGCCTAAGATCAGTTGTTTCAGTCATCTCAAGCCCCTTTGAATATTTTCATTGAGATTGACTCGAAGAGAGCCCTCTCCTGTCCTCGTAGGGCTAGCTACAAGGCTGAGCGTGGTTTGGTGTTGTCCTTCTTCTGCCTTATTTCAGCCTAAGGTGGATTTGGGAACTAACATAGTGGCGACCATACTGGGGGGAAAATGGTTTGCTTGTTGGTGTTATTTGTTTCATAAGTTACAGACGGAGCTTGAATTTATGCCAGGTAGCTTTCGAAATGCTTTTTCTTTGCATTAGCGGAAGTAGATAAATGCTGCTTCAGTCAATCTCCGGTCTAGCTTGTGAATGTGACACTCGACATGTAGATTGTCTTGCCTCAGTACATGTATCAAGTTCAGATCTGATCATTGATGGTGGACAACGTTCAAACATATGAAGGCTAAAACATTCACTCAAATAACTGAACGATCCATAGATTCCAAAGGTCTACCGATCCATTCATGCACTAAAATAAAATGGTAGGGTATGTGGCAGACCCTGCTCTTTGTGAAGCTTTAAAATAAGTTAGAGATCAGCTAGTGGATATTGAAATTGATGAAGTATTTTTCATTGTCATGCTTCAATGTTTGAGATCTCTGAAGTTTCCTTCTGAAGCTAAGAATGGTTTCTTTGAGTTAGTTATTGAAAAATTTGAGAAGGAGATTCAACATTTAAATGATCAGATCCAATCATATGAATTTCGATATCCTAAAAAGTTTTTGGAAACTCTCCCTCCTTCAAAACAAGAAACAATAGAGCTTCCCGTGGATGTTTGCATTGACAGTGTGCAGTTGCAAGTATGTATTGCGGAGTCGGGGCAGCAAACAAAGTCTGGCTTTTGCAATCCTATTGCAACGTAGATGGAAATATTTTTCAGTTTGAATGATAGATCAAATTGTATTTTACATAACCAGATCATTATGTGCGTGTATGGCTACCAACATTTACATCTGTGTCTCAGTTGAAGCACTCTCAAGCAGCATCCTTGTCACAGTTACTTGATTGGTTGATCTGGAATTACATCATTGCTTGATCTATTGGTTTTGCAGCAAAGTAGGGGAGATTTGTAAATAAATAAGCTACCAAAGGCAACATTTCAGTTTCCAGTATTTGTTTATGTACAGGTTGCAATATGTATATGTTTTTGGATTGGTATGAGTTGTTTTGGGTTTGCAGTTATTGACTTAATTGCCCAATGGATAAGGCATTGGTCTGCTCTCCCAAAGATCTGTAGTTCTTGGCACCTCCAAGGAGCTACCATCCCCATTGGAGCCAATGTTAGTGTCAGTCTTTGCAGCCTTCCTCTAGTTATGAAACGTGCTCTCACAAAGTGATTTTGAGGTGCCAAGGTCAAATTTTGTCATTTCAGTGAGCCTTCAAGCAAAATTTGCTCACTAAGTACTAGGTCTAGGGTTTGCTTTCACTCCTTCCAGATTTGTCCAAATTTCGGTCCATGTCACCATTCAGCTGAGTGTACCATCATTCATAGGGTTGTCATCATCATGCCAGATTCCAAAGGGTCATTTTACACCTTATTCATGCTTCAGTTGTGCCTAGGTAAGGTTCATTTCCCTCTCCTAGGGTTTTGGAGGTAATTTCTCTTGGATGGTCAAATCATCATAAAAACTTGTATCCTGATGTTCATACACTTTCCCCTATCCTTAATATACCTTATTAAACACTTCCCATCATTGATATCCCCCAAATTCCTCATTTCTTCACAAACCTTAGTTTCTTGCTACAACTTGGCAATTTTCTAGGCTAGGCCCGTGTTTTGCCCTTTTAGACCCCTTTCCCTCACTAAATCTTTGAAGTTCCACTTTCCCCTGCTTCCTAACATCCCTCCCTACTTCCCAAAATTTCCCAAAGAATTTAGAAGCCCATTATCCCCTTCATTTCACTTCATTTCGAAAAATCCCTTGTTTCACACATCGGGATAGGTTTCACTCAAATGATGTTTCAGAGCAATAAAAGATGAATTTTGGAAAAATGAGAGAGGTTTTTGTCCAAAACATGCCAAGGAAGAAAAAAAATCTTTCAATTTTTACACAGGTGTCATGGTTTTGGAGAAATGTCAAAAATACAGTTTCCTCAGGAGAATTGATGCACCTCTGAAGTGACCTTGGGAAAATCAAGATTTATCCTAGCGTGGTTGGCCAAATGACTTTCTTGATGAGTCAAATGATAACTAGACATAGAGAGATTTCCAATGAGCTATCATGATATCAATTTGGAGTTGAGGAAGACCTTCAAACGTTGACTGCAACAGCACTCTGCCTTGAGGCAGCCTCATTCTGCTCATTTTGACTAGTCTTGGGAGATTTGATTTTTGACAGTGTAAATGAACTCCAAATTGAAAAATTCCACTTGGATTGGAAATTAGACTCAAAGAGATTTCCAACGAGCTATCCCACGCCCAATTTTGACATCAGGAAGGCCTCCAAAAGCCTCCTAAAAAATGGCACAACGCATAGAAAAGTGGGCGCGGTGCATTGGGTTTGTGCGCGGCGCACAGGGCCGACACCAAATTTTTTATCATTGCTTAAAAAAATTCAATCAATTCGGTCTTTTTCGCTCCAAATAAGTTATGAAATTTCCATTGAAATTTTTAGGTGTTGATTGAAGTGGATTATGAGAATTTGTAATGCCAAAATTATAAACTCTATCACCATGTTGAAATTTGTTCTAAGATTTGAACATAAGGAACAAGCATGGCACTCTACCTGCCTTCCCACTCCCATGATTTTACTACTACAAACTATTTCCATCCCCTAAACCACTTATTTATAAGTCCCATTTGCTTACCTCTAAGTCACTTCATTCCATATCATTCCTATTTCCCATCTCCTTTGTCAAAATTTCCCAAAACTCCAAGTCCCCAAACAATCAAGTGATTCCCCATTGTTTCCAATATATCTGTCAAATCAGAAAGTTGCTAGTTTTCAAAAGGCATACTTCATCATAAACTTCATTATCCTCACTACCTTCTTTCCCACACTCCCTTACTATTTGGCACATTTGGAAACAAAAATCAAAAACACCAAATTCCTCATATTCACCTCAGGCAACATAGATGAAGAAGGCATCGAGGAGTTGTGAAAAGAAATGATATTGGTCGAAGCTTCTTTGGCTGAGCATATTAATTGATGAGGGACCTTCGGCTCAAATTTCAAGGACTTTGGAGAAAATTTTTTCATTTTTGAATTTTTTGGTCACAAAACATATTTTCCTGCCCAACGCGTCATGCCACCTTTTGCGCGCTTACGTTTGAGAGATATTCTGGAGGAAAAATTGATATTTTTGGATTTTTTATGATAAATTATGCATGCTCAAGAATGTCTGAGAGATTTCATCAAGTTCTGGGTGGTTTAAAGGGTCAAAAACACCTTGAAAATGGCCTTTCTGCCACCTTTTGCACACACAATGTGAACCAAGCCTTTGGGAGATTGAAGTTTTGGAGGGGAAAATGACATCCAAATCCGTAAATTCCACTCTGCCATAGAAAATGTACAAGGTCTAACGAGCTATCATGAGAGCTCAATTTTGACTTTGGAAAGTGCCTCAAATCGGTCTAGTGGCGTTATCAGATTATGCTTTTCAAGGGCGCATAGAGAAATTTTGGCCTCATTTTCACCTTTCAAATTTCGTAAATTTACCCCCAAATAGCTTTGACTAGTTTCACTTTTTTATGTAACTATTGATCTATCTTGATGTAATTTGATGAATATGATGTAATTTTGGCACATATTTACTTGTTCTAGAGGATTCATTCACTGAAAAGTGAAAATTAAATGAATGAATCAGTTTCCTAGCATATAGAGGCAAGTTGTTTCATGGCCTATTTTCTAGTTCCTAGTTTAGAATTGGTTGAAACAGCTCCTAGAAGGATGAGCTCGACCCCTAGAGGCATGGGAGGGGGTTAGAATTGTCTATATGATGTATTTTGTCAGTCATTTTCAGGGTTGGATACTTGAGAATAGTTTGGCACTTCATTGTACATACACCTCTGCATTTTTGGCAAAGGAAAGACCACGGTTTTGCAGCACTTGTTGGGATCCTTGTGGCTCTGAGTTTTGATGATGGTTTTGTCCATGTATCTGTAAGTTTCATTAATGTTATATGTATTCCATTTCCCTTATCTTTGCTTCTGAATTAAACAAATGAGTAACTAAGGTAGAATTCATTGATTTGCTGGTGCTCTGCCTTAGAATTTTGGTTTAGTTTATATGTTTTTCGTCAGTTTGAAGAGAATCCTTGCACCCTCTTGCCCTCTTCAGCTCCTCAGTAGTATTTTCAATCCATTCATTTGATCTCAGACATAAAAGCCGCTGCCTACCTCGCCCCAAATTGAACTCTGCAAGAAATTGGCCTCATCCCCAAGCCCAAACTCAGCCTTTCCTTCCAACAAAAAACCCCTAAAAATCATTCCAAACTCCTTGATTCATATACCTAGCCTAAAATTAGCACTCATTTCAGTCATCTCAAGCCCTATTGATTCATTTTACTGAGATTGACCCGGAGAGAGCCCTCTCCTGTTCTAGTAGGGCTAGCTACCAGACTGAGCGTGGTTTGGTGTTACCCTGAATCTCGCCTTCCTTCAGCCTAAGGTGGATTTGGGAACTAACATAGTGGTGACCATACTGGGGAGAAAATGGTTTGCTTGTTAGTGTTATTTTTTTCATAAGCTACAGATGGAGCCTAAAGTTATGCCAGGTAGCCTTCGAAACGCTTTTGCTTTGCATTAGCGGAAGTAGATAAACGTTGTTTCAGTCAATCTCCGGTCTAGCTTGTAAGCGTGACACTTAACTTGTAAATTGTCCCAATACATGTATCAAGCTCAGATCTGATTATTGATGGTGGACAACGATCAGACATATGAAGGTTGAAACATTCACCTGGCGACTCCAACTCAATCCAGAGATTCCAGTGCTCACTGATCCATTCATGCACTAAAATAAAATGGTAGGGTATGTGGCAGACCCTGCTCTTTGTGAAGCTTTAAAAGAAGTTAGAGATCATCTAGTGGATATTGAAATTGATGAAGTATTTTTCATTATCGTGCTTCAATGTTTGAGATCTCCGAATTTTCCTTCTGAAGCTAAGAATGGTTTCTTTGAGTTAGTTATTGAAAAATTTGAGAAGGAGATTCAGCATTTAAATGATCAGATCCAATCATATGAATTTCAAGATCCTAAAACGTTTTTGGAAAATCTCCCTCCTTCAAAACAAGAAACAATAGAGCTACCCATGGATGTTTGAATTGACAGTGTGCAGCTGGAAGCATGTATTGCGGAGTTGGGGCAGCAAACAAAGTCTAGCTTTTGCGATCCTCTTGCAACGTACATGGAAATGTTTTTCAGTTTGAATGATAGATCAAATTATCTTTTACATAACCAGACTCGTTATGTGCGTGTATGGCTGCCAGCATTTACATCTGTGTCCCGGTTGAAGCACTCTCAAGCAGCATCCTTGTCACAGTTACTTGATTGGTTGATCTAGCATTACAGCGTTACTTGATCTATTGGTTTGGCAGCAAAGTAGGGGAGATTTGTAAATAAATAAGCTGCCAAAGGCAACATTTCAGTTTCCGGTATTTGTTTATGGACAGGTTGCAGTATGTATATGTTTTTGGATTGGTATGAGTTGTTTTGGGTTTGCAGTTATTGACTCCATTGCCCAATGGATGAAGGCACTGTCTGCTCTCCCAAAGATCTGCCGTTCTTGGCACCTCCAAGGAGCTACCATCCCCATTGGAGCCAATGTTAGTGTCAGTCTTTGTAGCCTTCCTCCAGTGATCAAACATGCTCTTACAAAGTGATTTTAAGGTGTCAAGGTCAAATTTTGTCATTTCAGTGAGTCTTCAAGTAAAATTTGGTCACTAGGTATTAGGTCTAGGGTTTGCTTTTACTCCTGTCAAAGTTGTCCAAATGTCGGTCCATGTCACCATTCAACTGAGTGTACCATCATTCAGAGGGTTTTCATCATCATGTCAGGTTCCAATGGGTCATTTTACACCTTGTTCATGCTTCAGTTGTGCCTAGGTAAGGTCCATTTCCCTCTCCTAGGGTTTTGGAGGTAATTTCTCTTGGATGGTCAAATCATCATCAAAAATTGTATCCTAATGTTCATACACCTTCCCCTATCCTTAATGTACCTGATTAAACACTTCCCATCACTGAGATCCCCCAAATTCCTCATTTTTGCACAAACCCTAGTTTCTTGCTACAACTTGGCAATTTTCTAGGCTAGGCCTGTGTTTTGCTCTTTTGGACCCCTTCCCCTCACTCAATCTCTAAAATTCCACTTTCCCCTACTTCCTAAAATCCCTCCCTACTTCCCAAAATTTCCTCAATAATTTAGAAGCCCCTTATCCCCTTCATTTCGCTTCATTTCGAAAAATCCCTTGTTCCACACATCGAGATAGGTTTCACTCAAATGATTTTTCTGAGAAATAAAAGATGCATTTGGGAAAAATGAGAGATTTTTTTGTCCAAAATATACCTAGGAAGAAAAACCTCCTTCATGTTTTAGACAGGTGTCATGGTTTTAGAGAAATGTCAAAAATACCATTGCCTCAGGAGAATTGATGCACCTCTGAAGTGACCTTGGGAAAATCAATATTTCTCCTAGCTTGGTTGGCCACATGACTTTCTTTATGAGTCAAATGATAACTAGACACAAATATATTTCCAATGAGCTATCATAATCTCAATTTGGAGTTGAGGAAGACCTTCAAAAGTTGACTTCAACAGCACTCTGCCTTGAGGCAGCCTCATTCTGCTCATTTTGACCAGTCTTGGGAGATTTTATTTTTGACAGGGTAAATGAACTCCAAATTAAAACATTCCACTTGGGTTGGAAATTAGACTCAAATATCTTTCCAAAAAGCTATCACACGCCCAATTTGGACATTGGGAAGGCCTCCAAAAGCCTCCTGCAAAATGGCGCGGCGCATTGGGTTGGGGCGCGGCGCACAGGGCCGACACCAAAATTTTTATCATTGCTTCACAAAATTCAAATAAATTTGGTATTTTTCGCTCCAAATAAGTTATGAAATTTCCATTGACATGTTTAGGTGTTGATTGAAGTGGATTATGAGAATTTTTAATGCCAAAATTATAAACTCTATCACCATGTTGAAATTTGTTCTCTTAAGATTTGAAATTGATGTTTTAAAACAGTTTGTGCCACTCCCTACCTCGTTTTCCCACCTCCCATGATTTCATTACTACAACCTATTTCCCTATCCCCTTAAACCACTTATATATAAGTCCCATTTTCTTACCTCTAAGTCACTTCATTCCCTATCATTCCTATTTCCCATCTCCTTTGTGAAAATTTCCCAAAACTCCAAGTCCCCAAACAATCAGGTGACTGTCCCATTGTTTCCACAGTTGTCAAATCAGAAAGTTTTCAAAAGGCATACTTCAATTGATAAAACTTCATTATCCTCACTACCTTCTTTCCCACACTCCCTTACTATTTTGCACATTTGGAAACAAAAATCAAAAACACCAAATTCCTCATATTCACCTCAGGCAACATAGATGAAGAAGGCATCGAGGAGGCGTGAAAATACATGATCTTGGCCGAAGCTTATTTGGCTGAGCATAGTACTTGATGAGGGGCCTTCAGCTCAAATTTCAAGGACTTTGGAGAAATTTTTTTCATTTTTGAATTTTTTGGTCACAAAACAGATTTTCTTGCCCGACGCGTCGCGCCACCTTGCGCGCGCTTACGTTTGAGAGATAATTTGGAGGAAAATTTGATTTTTTTGAGTTTTTTATGATAAATTATGCATTCTCAAGAATGGCTGAGAGATTTCATCAAGTTCTGGGTGGTTTAAAGGGTCAAAAACACCTTGAAAATGGCCTTTCTGCCACCTTTTGCACACACAGGAACCAGTCTTGGGAGATTGAAGTTTTGGAGGGGAAAATGACATCCAAATCCAGAAATTCCACTTGGTTTGGATAGAAGACAGACAAGGCTTTCCAAAGAGCTATCATGAGATCAATTAGGACTTTGGGAAATGCCTAAAAATCGGCTCTAAAGTGGCGCGACGCATTGCGTTTTCTGGCGCGGCGCATAGAGAAATTTGGCCTCATTTTCACTCTTCAGCTCAGAAATTCGCCCAGTTTTGACTAGTTTTACTTTTTGATGTAACTATTGATCTATATTGATGTAATTTGATGACTATGATGTAATTTTGGTACATATTTACTTGTTCTAGAGGATTCATTCACTAAAAAGTGAAAATTAAATGAATGAATCAGTTTCCTTCCATATAGAGGCAAGTTGTTTGATTGCCTAGATTTCAGTTCCTAGTTTAGAATTGGTTGAAACAGCTCCTAGAAGGATGAGCTTGACCCCTAGAGGCATGGGAAGGGGTTAGGATGGTCTATATCATGTATTTTCTGAGACATTTTCAGGGTTGGATACTTGGGAATAGTTTGGCACCTCATTGTACATACACTTCTGCATTTTTGGCAAAGGAAAGACCAGGGTTTTGCAGCACTTGTTGGGATCCTTGTGGCTCTGAGTTTTGATGATGTTTTTATCCATGTATCTGTAAGTTTCATTAATTTTATATGTATGCCATTTCCCTTCTCTTTGCTTCTGAATTAAACAAGTGAGTAACTAAGGTAGAATTCATTAGTCTGCTGGTGCTCTGCCTTAAAATTTTGTTTAGTTTTATATTTTTTCCTCTGTTTGAAGAGAATCCTTGCACCGTCTTGCCCTAGTCAACTCCTCAGCAGTATATTCTATCCATTCATTGAATCTAAGACATCAAAGCCATTTCCTACCTTCCCCCAACTTGAACTCTGCAAGAATTGGCCTCATCCCCAAGCTCAAAACTGCCTTTCCCTTTTTCCAACAAAAAACCCCTAAAAATCATTCCAAACTCCTTGATTCATATACCTAGCCTAAAATTAGCACTCATTTCAGTCATCTCAAGCCCTATTGATTCATTTTACTGAGATTGACCCGGAGATAGCCCTCTCCTGTTCTGGTAGGGCTAGCTACCAGACTGAGCGTGGTTTGGTGTTACCCTGAATCTCTCCTTCCTTCAGCCTAAGGTGGATTTGGGCAATAACACTTTTGTCATACTATGCCTCAAAATAGGACATCCTTTCATAATAACTACTACTTTCCTTTTCTCCCATTCTTTGGTCATTTCCACTTGATGTACAGTTGTCATGATTACTAACTTCTGACCTTCACTTCATGTGCATTCATGATAGTTACCACCTTTCCTCTTTTCTTGAGCTTTAAGGCCATGGACACCCTTCTCTCATTAGAGGGAGTACAAATTTTCATAATGAATAAGCATGTGAATTAACCATGTGACTCCCTTCGGATGTGCTGATTGGACTAAAGAATCATTGCATTTATGTCATGAAGTTACATTTTTAATAATAATATATTTTATAAAATCCGCATGCAATGTTTATGATCTTTTAACCAACAAAGTTGAAAGAAACGCATGCAAAAGAAGAAACCAGTTTTGATAACACAGTAGCCATGGGTGGAAATTCTCTCTGCAATGAACCCACAATTTTTCAAGCCTCATAATCAACTTGCACCATTCTCCAGCAAGCTGGATGGATTCCATATCTACATAGACTATAAGGGTTTAATATAGAGACAGTAGTTGAATTCTTGCATAACCTGCAAGAAGGGAATACCATAGTCAAAGGAAGAATCATACCAGTCTTCGAAGAAATCATCGCTGAGGTCTCCAAAATTCCAATAAAAGGAGAAATATGGACTGAAAAACATGTCCTTCTACAAGAAGCAATTTCAGTGTACCAAGACCCAGGTGAGCCACTGGAACAAAAAGTGAAAGGTATTAATCCCGTGTCCTTGCAGAAGCCTTGGAAAGAATTGGCGATCTTCATTCAAATATATATCACATGCGACAGATGCCAAGATGTGGTAAAGTCCGGTCAACTTAAACTATTAGTTGTTCTCAAGTGAAAATTTTCAGTTAATTTGCCATTTTTCCTAAATTCTGCATTGCATAATACTGTTGTTCGAATTAGAAGATCTAAAAACCCCCAAGAAATTTCCAGTCACCATGGCTTGATTAAATTGATTATCATTCATGAGTTAAACAAACATCAAATAACATGGGACAAATTTTTTAATCCTACCCTACCTTCCCCTAAAGAAAACCCTGACAGAGCAGAGATTGAACTCCCTAGAATAGCCATGCCCACAAGAGCAAGAGGGAAGAGAGCCCATGTTTCGACCACAGAACCAGGAAAACGGAAACGGTCTGAAAGGTTACAACAATGGAAAAACACCTCTGCATTTCCAAATGAGGTAGGATCATCCCTTACACCACCTTTGAGCCCTAAAAATATTTCCTTACAAGAATACGAGGAAGAAATGGCTCAAGTACTAGAGAAAATGAGAACATCTCTCGAAATTGGAAGCCCATCTAAACAATCTGAGGAATAGAGGGACCTTTTGAACCAGTCTGCCTCTGCTAGCAGCTTTGGCCATACTGAAATCCTACATTCCCATGTTGAATTGCAGGCTTTGAGGGTTTTATCTCCCTCTTATAATGAATGGGTGAGTAGGGAAGACCAAACAAAGAGAATATATAAATCTGGAAACTAGTTAGGGGAAATTGTTCTATTAGAATGGGACACAAGTATTGAGATAGTTCCCTTGACTCCTGAAGAAAATATTATTCCACCCAGTCAGGGCATTAATGCTGAAATAACCTCTTGGACGCCTAAAGAAAAGATCATTTCTGATAACCTTATAACTGGCACAACCGTTCCTAACACTGAATCCATTTCTACTCCTTCTCCTTCCAAAACCCTGCTAACAGAAAAATCAGCTGAGATTAAGTTAAGGAAAATGAACAAGAAATGCATGAAATTGAGAAAAACAATAAAACAACTAAGGAAATGGTTGGAAGAAGAAGACAAGGCTTGGAAGCCTAAGAAGGAATTAGCTACCATGGGAAACCAAACAAATTTTGTGACCCAAATGGTAGAAACTACTAAAATTTCTTACAAACTGATTTAATAGATATTGTTGAAATTCCTGTACCGACTGATTTAATAGACAATGTTGAAGCCTCTGTATAGATTGGTTTAATAGATAATGTTGAAGCCTTTGTACAAATGGATTCGATGCACACTGTTGAAGTGTTTGTGCAAACTGATTTAATACATACATGAGACAAGGGGACTAAAATAGAGGTAACACCTGCCTACACTTCCCTGGTAGAAAAAGTTTCTAATTAGAATCTTCGCAATGAATTAATTCAAGTTCAGCATGAATTGGCCTAGTATAAGAAGGAAGTAGTACCCTTACAAGGACATCAGACACTACTAAATCGATTCAAAAACATTTCTGGAACTGAAGACGAAACCTTTTCCCAACTTAGGGAAGAAAGGGAAAAATTGAAGAAGGCACAAGATCAATTGGAACAGGCTAAGAAACAAATCAATGTTGTTTGTTCTCTTTATTCAGATATATTGACTTTCAGGGCACCAACGAATAATTATGTTTTATTCTTAGTGGAAAGATATATGTTGCTAAAAATCAAGGTTGTTAGAGCAAGAAAACCCACTATCTTCAAAACCATTGAAGAGTTTGTCCAATATTGTAACGATCAGGATGAGAAAGCCCAACACCTTTTGTGTGAAATGTATTTGCACAATTTCTTTCTAGAAGAGGATAGAGATAGTAACCCCAGTACCTTCATAGGGGACGTTCAGTTCCAATATTTTCTGTCCTTTTCCAAAAATCAGAATAGATGGGCTAAGGCTTACAATACCTTTCAGAAAAGAGAACATGGCCTAGATCTATGGGTCAGAGGGGAACCTACCAAACCCTTATACTTGTTTACTCAACATAAGAATTTTATGCAGCGGAAAGGAGTGATAGCTAAATTGGGACCTATTCACAAGGCTATTGTGCAGAATGGGCAGGCATAATTCAAATACATTCAGGAAGAATCATTATCAATAGCCAAGCAGAGATGGCTAGCCTCTACAAATAATGTTAAGAATGGAGAACCATTTGGGTATAAGAACTTTAAAGCTGCTGCTTCCAGTTTCCTTTTGTACATCAACCTAATTTTGAACATGGGTCCTACATGGATAGGGTGAAGATAGATATGCCCCATCATATGGTACCCTCCTGAAGACTATCATCATGATTATGAGTTACCATAGGGGCACACAAACTCAACATTTGCAAAGATAAAACGGAAACATGGTTTTCTACTTTACAAGAAAGAAGTGTATCCAGCATATTCTTTAACCTAGCTACACCTCAACCATTTTTTTGCACGAGGACCTACAAAAAGGTAAGCAAGGAAGTATGTTGGGTCAAGGAGAAGGTACATTTTACCCCTATCTTTACTATGATTTGTCATTTACTTTCATATATTTTTCCTTCGTCTTAGAAATAAAGTAAAGGAAAATAATGCAAAAGTAAGGTAGAATGAATTATTGATAAAAGGTGTGTTTAATAGCATAAAAATTGATTTGTTGTTGTCTTTATTGATAGTGAAGAGAAACAACCAAACTGCTAACCAGGATGACCAAATGAAAGCAGACAAGGAAAGCGACCGGAATCGTATCGACTCCTATGAATTAGCGGAATATGTAGAGGCATAACTACTCTTGGAGTATTCAATTGATAGCCATGAAGCGACAGGTTCTCATGATGGGGAGGATCCGTTACTCTGTTTGATTTCACCTTTAAGCTATAAAAGGCTAGAGGTGAAAGAGATGAGAAGAAAGTTCATGTATTATAATTTTCCTATAATAAACGTATTAGGAAAGAATCGTCAAGTTCGTGCTAATGTATTGCTCTATTGATTAATGAAGAAATTGGTGTTTTCAGTATAAATAACTTATGAGTATTCCTTAGCAGAAGGCTTCTAGAGGCTTCAGGCCTAGCCCTGGGGGTTCTCCTACTATTTTGTGTTATAAGTTTATTTACAAAACTTGCATTTTCAGTTATCCTCTGCGTTTCATAGCATTATCATTCAATTGGTTAATCGCAGGCGTTAGATGTTATAACTTCCTTTTCACTATATTAGATTGATCATTCATGTTCTTTTATCAGGATTTGATGCTTTTACATTTGTTAGACTAGTTTCAGCACAGTTGCTGTTCAATTCTGCATACAGTTATTTCTTGAATCTTTCCACCATAAATGTGAATGTTTGGTTCAGTGTTTAATTCTGAATGATTCTATTAGTTTATTAATAGATAATTCCATTGCAAAATCTAGAATAATTTATTGTTGTTCAATCCACTAAGATTGATGTTCAATTCATTAAGGTAGTTATTCAGTTCATTAAAGCGTGTTGTTCAATTGTAATCTATTCCTTATTTCAGTCTAGAGTGGTTATTTCTGCATAAGCTTAGAACAAAATTTGTTCCTTTGATTGGTCTGAAGTATTTCATAGTTCACTTTCAAGTTGGTCTTATTGAACTTCAAGAATTAGACAATCTTTCTTACAACGATCTAGAGTAGTTAACCTCTGATGTCAGTTGCATATATTTTTCTTACACTCTTGAAATAACAAGACTTGCCCTAGGTTGATAATTAATGTAAATCATTAAGGATACCCTTAAAACAGTGACCCTTTTGACCCAATAGGAACCAAAGAGTTAGCTCTACCACGGGGTGATTAGGGGGTTCGTGGCGAGTCGAAGCCCCTCATTTTGTAACAGGAAAAGGTTTTTAGTCTATTATTTTGTCTACCCATGGTATGTGGACCATGGTTTTGAGCTGATATAAAAGCTATATGAAAAAATGTAATGTCATGTTGAAGTGAGAGGTATAATGTAATGTTTGGATCAAGATTGTAATTGTATCTATCTTTCTATGTTTTGGGCCTAAGGGAAGGCTCCGCAGCTATGTGCATGGAGGCCTTGAAGAGTCTGCAGCTTCGTGTGCAGACCACCTGCAGTTGTGTGCATAGTTCGGAGAAGTTTTATGCACTGAAGAGACTTATCATAATAAATAAGATGATTTTTGAAGCCATCTCTATGTTTATATGTGTATTTTCTTATTATCTGAACTTTTGAAGTCTTTTACATGCTTATGTTGTGTTTTAATCATAAAGGTGTAGTGTGCATAAGTATTGATTCATGAATAAAGTATAGATTGTTAAAGTAGATAGATGCATCCGCGCAGTTTCGAATAAGAATAAGAAAGATTTTTAGCAGTAGATCCACACTCCATTGTCCCTCTGGATGTAGAAACTTGGTTATGACATCCCCCAATATTGCCTCCATTGAGATTACGATCTGCGCAGTAGGTTGTTGCTGAAAGGGCCAATAGTAGAGGGTTTTTTTGGTGCAGAGTTAACTCCAAACCTGGGTCCAGTCTGAACATAGCCAACACTAGGTCACACATGTTGCATCTCCAAGTCACTGTTACTGCAACCTCAAGCCACATATGCTGTAATTTTAACGCATAGTTACTGCAGCCAGATATAAGAAATTGTTTTATGGAACTGTTGGTGCAATCATATGTTATAGATGTTGTTCCCTTACTCAAATAAAATAATTCTCGTATAAATATTTTTTCGTGTATCTATTTCTAAACTTCAATATTGATGAAGACTTGTCAGGTATAAGGATATCTTATCTCCCCATTATTTTCAAAGTGACTATGACTAATTGTAAATCCCACCCTTTTCCTCTCACCATACATTCCACAATCTTATAAATCAGTTGGCGGGGGATGATTCTGTCTATCTTTGAACATCCAAATTTTATGAGGTAAATTTTTTGATCATGAATTATCTCGTTCTAGTTACTCCCTTAAAGCCCCTTTTTCAAAAAAATTATGCAAATCCTTTTTAAAAAAGAGAATTAGTGGCATAAATTTTTGTGAAGGGAGATTCATATATGTATTTCCATAAAAATTTACACCAATGTTGGAATTAATGACTATATAGGACCTTTTTTTATTCTCTAAAATGCTCCATTCCACTGCATATTAGGTGATTTTTTTGAACTATGTTTAGTCTTATATGTGCCTGAGTTAATGAACAGTTTTCTTTAGGGCCTCTAAGCTTCTAGATGAAAGCCCATTCATTTTTTTTTTAATTGTGAAAGATGTTGGTCTTTCAATGTTGGTTCCTTCTAAATGCAATTGGTATTACAGTGTCATGATGTTAGTCTTCTCACACCCATTCCAATGGCACAAACGTCACAACTATGGCAGGTTCGTTGCAATATTTAAAAAAAAAAATTGCAATGTTGTCTGTCTTTCGACCCCTGTTCCAACCGGAAAAAAAAAATTGAAACTATGGAAAGTTTGTTGTAATATATTTTTGAAAAAAATGTAACATTTTCGGTCTTCTGATGCACATTCTAATAGCACAATCGTTGCAATGGTGGAAAATTTGTTGCGAAATATTTTTGTAAAATTATCACCGACATCGATCTTCCAATGTATGTTCTAATGGCACAACATGACGCCACAATGGGAAAATTAGCATAAGCTAAATTTCGGTCAGTCATCTGATGATGGTTTGCGGTGAATCCTTGGGAGCATTCATCATACTTTCGATGTAATGTCTACAAGTATATCCGGTGAATGGATGCCAAAGATTTGACGAATACGATCCTCAAAATTTTGACAAAAAATAAAATGTCAAAATTACAACTATACCGGAAACGGTGTTTTGTGAAATTTCATTTTTTCATTATACTGACGGAACATCGTCACAAAAATGACAAAGAGATGTCGAAAACTGGTTCAATATTTGGTAGCGTATGAGTTTTGACCACCACAAGGATCTTAATTCCTTTCCCTACTTAGGTGATGGATTCTTTAGTCATAAATTTAAGAGAAATCGAATCTATGCTTAGAGGAGTAAGGGGGAAATCCTAGTTTTAACTTGAGAACCCTAGCTATTTTTTTTATGAGGGGGAAATTATTATAGGTATGCTCTCGAGGAGTTCCTCTATGGAATTCAAGGAAAATAAATTTAACGTGCAATGGTCAACCAATATTTTTTAAAATATGCATTTAGACAAGGAGTAAGAGGAAACCTCGAAATGCATTCGTTACATGAAAAGCCATTAAATATTTAAAATTCAATTGATAATTTTTCCAAGAATTAACCTTATTTCAATCCAAAAAGTACATATCCAAGGCATAAATTAGTATCCAATAGCAATAGCTCCAAAAGTATCACATATCCATCAGTAGTGAGTTACAACAATTCCAATTCGAGCTCTCCAAAGATGTTGAAATCGATAAGTTATGATGAGAAAATAAGAATGGAGTGGTCCTCCATTTATATGAGGTCTTCACATCCATTAATCCATCTAAATTTTTTATAACAAGTTTAATTTTAGGTAAACATGAAGTAAATGGGTTAAAATCCAACCTATTATCTCAATGAAACAATATAAGCCACTATTTGTCCACACATGTGAGTCAGAAACCCTCTCCAAGCATGACATCATGCCCTTTTAGAGTTAATAAGGATCCAAAAATGAAATATATGGGCTATATTCATCTAATACCATCATAATCAACCACAAATTAAGAAATATTCCTCAAATCAATCCCCAAAACATCTCCATGTGTCCAAAATCTAACTCTAGGTACCCTGTGTCATCTCCATGAGTGCCATCAAGATAAGGTGTTGTAGTCTATCTCCAATGTTGGGGATTAATGACGTAGTACAAGCCCTCCCTAGTCATCCTAGGGATTATCATAACAATTTGGAATGTGGATCAAGGCATTCCCATTAAAAAATTTCAAAGCCAGCTTGGGGGCATTATGGTTTCTTTGGGTACATCATCAAGAATATTCAATGCTAAGAAAAGTGGGCTATGTGTTTCAACATATGAGGATGCTCTTACGTATCAGTTAACTATCAATATCATCAAATTTCCCAATACTCTACTATGGAAGGTAAACAGTGCATCTACAAGGTCATCATTTCTTTTTGGAAGTGTAGTATGACTTGGGAATCATGTGGAGTAGACATGGAATGAGTGATCCATCAAGTAATTTTCTATTCTTTGAAGAACCAATTACAAAATCCATCTCAAAATCAAGTGAAAGAAACTACTCATTAGAGATAATGACCATAAATGCATCATAGTGTAACATACTTAATTGTTAAGGGAATAGTAATAATTCAAAACGGGATCACCTTCAAATATATAACTATACCAAGTCCTTTAAAAGTGTTCCCTATCATTTTATAGGTGTCTAGGTAATCATCCCTATTAGGTGCTTCCAACCCTTAAGGGGAGATGACATTTCCATGGTCAACCATTCAATTCATAGGTGTTAGTGAAAATAATTGAAATGGGGGGGGGGACTTCATGGCTTGGTCATGGGACCAGCTGATGGAGGTCCATCATCCTATGTGTATAGATGCATGCAAGGAGAAACCATGGAGGCATGAGTTACCCCTTTCTTCGGTTTTCTTTTTCCACCCATTTTTGTGTGCCTTTTACTTCTTTTTTATAATGTTTTGATATGGAGCATATCTTAGGTTTCCAATCTTGCATTTAATAATATAGCATTTATTTATCCCTTAAGGATGATTCATTTTATTTTTCGTTAGGTTTGGGACATGCAAGGGTTCCTTATTATGTAATGAAGCATCTGGTGCTCAAGAACCAAACAATGACTAATGAAGGGGGTAGAGGACATGTTATGCTTTTTGTGGGAATTTTCCAACGCGCTAATTATGTCCCAGACATCTTTTTCATTTTAAATTTTCTATTTATTTTTTTGTGGCCAAATTATGCTTTTATATTTCTTGTAGTTGCATCAACTTACAGGGAAAAACTTTCCTAGCCTAACTAAAGGATGTGTATGTATGAGTTCCAATCTCAATGAATCAATGATAGTTAACCCAAAGGATGGATGTGATATCAAGGGAAAGGGGAAAAGTGGTAAGTATGTAATGGTTATGAACACACTAATTTAATCCATTTTTTCCAATTATAGTCCCCTCCTTTAATCCTAATTCCCTAAAGGAGGTCCCACTATATTAGGGTTAAAGAATAACCCCTGTAGTAAGGTGAGAGAAAAAGTTTACAATGAAGACAAATTAATCATATAAATAACCCCTTTTTCCATGTTAGAATTCCCAAACACGTTAAGTAAAAGAATTTGGTGTAAAAAAATTTCGGTGAAAATCACATAAAAGAAATTTGCTATTTAAGAATGTGTTAGAGCCATGCTACATTATCAAGATATCCCTTAATTCATATGGGGAGAAGCATGTATGGCAACTATTTACGTGTAGAATTGAAGTCCTCATAGAATCCTCAACAACATGACTCCAGAAGAAGCATTTATAGGAAAAAAGCCAAGTGTGGATCACCTTCAAATATTTGGGTATCCTATTTATATTCATATACCTAAGGAAAAGAGAAATAATTTGGGTCGTATCAGTCTAAAGGATATATTTGTCAGGTATAGTTCTTCATCAAAGGAATATAGAGTCTATGTTAAGGAGGATTGTTGAATTGAAGGAAGCATAGATGTCATCTTTGATGAGAGCATAGCTTACAAGAAATCAAAGGATGTTTCGGTTGACTCTAATGAAGAAGAGATACCTGTATTTGAGGAAATATCAAGGGAAAATGATGGTCAAGATAATACATATTCTCAAGAATATGTTGAAGGTCTTAGTGAGATGATACAACAAGTGATTATTCAAAAAAATCAAAAGAGGCATGCTTGGTTGAGAACTAATCTCAAGAAGTAGAAGGACATGTGGCATCAAGGACCTTCAATGAAAGTAAAAGACCAAAGAGGTATTCTGGGTATGCTGCATATATGACAAAAATTATTGAAGCGGAACATTCATCCTACAAATATGTAGCTAAACATCAAGAGTGGAGGAATGCAATGCAGGAAAAATACCAGTTTGTAATGAAGAATGGTGTTTGGTACATTGTCCCTAGGCCAAGTGAAAAGTTTATATTCACTTCAAAATGTGTAACATTCCTAAATGGGAAAAGCATAAATATAATGCAGAATGATGGAAAAATAACGCATATCGTCCTTTAAACAGTAAGAGGCCAATATGGAGACCTTTCATATGTATTTACAACATCAAAATAGATGTAAAAGATGACCCATAAGATGCATACAAGAAAATACAAGTCTTCAATGGAGAAAATCCCTCAATAAGAGGTGCTGCAAGCATATATAAAAGCTGGAAAACCCTTAAAGTGTTATTTTATTGCCTCTACAACAACAGTATATTATACATCAGATATAGAGCTACTATGTGCATAAAAAGTTAGATATATATCAGATCCATGCACTATACAAGATCCTCTAAAGAACCCCATTGGGGTTTTCAGCAAAACACCAAGTACAAGTTGTAGATTTGAGAACTAAGAATGTAGATATACTAAAAAATACAGATCTGGAAAGTGTGGCTGATCTGATATGAGCAATAGAATAGCCTCCTCCAATAGATCTCCAAAGTGAAGGGCAGATCCCCAACACTAGAAAATCAACTCTCCAAATGTTGTGTTGACCCACCCTGCAACTGAAACTATAGAAATAATGCAGATCTGGAAGTAAAATACGTTGTAGGTATTCAAAATAAGGTTGAACTCATGTCAATATCTGAAAACGATGCTCAAGCCCTCCAATACTATCCTCCCAGTGAAGTAGAAACCTCCTCCACTAAAAAGAAGCACTGAAATGGCCTCGATCTAGAGATCTAGTCTCCACTTGCTGCAGCTTGCAAAAACAACCAAACCCTCAACAGGATCTATGTTGTTGTTGAAAGAAGAAGCTTGGCCCTAAGCCAGATAGTGGACAATACAATACAAACTCTCCCAAGAACTACTCAATGGGAAGAGGTGGGAATCCCGATCAGGAACACCCAATGCTAAACAACATTCAATCTTAGCTAAAAAACAAGAGAAAGATATATGTCTAAACAGGCCATATATTCAGAAAGTATGATAAACATCAACTCCCTTCTAATGTTGCCATTCTCTTCCTTTTATAAGTCAAAAGCTTGCGAACCCTAAACCACTTCCAATGAGATCACTTCTTTCACACAAGGCACCTCCATCTAAAACTGCATTGTACCTCATTCATGGCCACTCCTCCATGAAAACATTGTAGATTTGGTCAAGGTTGACCCAATCAAAATGTTCCAACCCTTTTCACACCTAAGGGTGCTTGATTTAACAACCAAGATTTAGCCTTTTCATATTTGGCATTGATTTATTCATTATTAAGGATTATTATGGACCTCCTTTACTATTTTATTCTTTAAGCAAAGTAATAAAACAAAAATGAATATTCCAATTAGCTCATGACTAATTGGGTATATTACAGTCCTCCCTTCCCAAATGTTGCTTGTCCTCAAGAAAATGACAAGGTGAGTGCTTCAACTCTTCTCCTCCTCCGTCGGTGACACCAACATGTGATAAGCTTCCTCCATAAGCTAAGTGTTCACCAATCCATCCCTCCATGAATTGCTCCTCCAAAGTTCTCATGAGATGTAAATAATCCATCCTATAAGGAGACAATAGCTCAAATGAAACAAACATGGTTTGCCCAATGTTCTCCCTGAAACACGTAGCATAAGATACATGGAGAATCTCCATCCCATAGGGCACATACATACCTCCCATCTTCCTTCCATACTTTCCCATAAAAAGTACAAGTACATCATTAATGTATGGGATCAAAACTACATACATACAAATAGAAATTTGTGCATATGGAGGTGGGTCATAGTCCCACATGTGGAACCAACACAATGCATCTCCTGACTGCATCAGATCATGATGTGGTAAGTGTTTTCCCCACCACTTACTTGCTATCCAAGTCATCTCACTATGGCTGAAAGTGTAAAATATATTTGGTGCTTTAGGAATGCACCCATCATGAAACAAAATCTCCCTTTGTCCTCTAAGGGAGTAGCCATGTTCAAAAATTTTTGCGGCCCAAAGTTGGCCATGAAGTTTATAAGGTACAATACTCCTTCTTGGAGTTATGGCCTGCATATACATGGTGAAAGAATGCAAACAATAATCAAATGAAACATTATTTACATGAGCATATTCTTCACCAAAATTTCTCCTTAAACAAATAGAGTGGTGCATATATCTATCCCCTCTCTCAAAAAGAGAAAGAGATGGTTGAATTAAATCCTTTATAGAGCTATGCTACTGCCCCATCCCCATAAGGTACATGCATCTTTGAAAATGCTGATATGGTTCTCCTTCAAAGCCATTCCAAGTGTAGCTTCTCATGATGATGTTGTAGAGTCTCATGGAATATGTGTGGCTGAAACAAAACCCTGCATAGGCACTTTGTAGCAAATTCTCCTTGAGCTTGGAGGCTCTAGATAAAAATATCTTACTGCGATAATAGATGAATCCTTCTTGGATTGAATAACCCTCTTCATGTAGTTTTTCATCAAGTATCATGCATGTGTGAAGATCCTTGGAATAATTCACCAACAGTTGGGATTTCCAATATGGATCAATCTCCTATTGTGATAGCGCTGATGATATATCAAAAGAAATGTCTATCATATGGCTGCTCTCCTCCTTGAAATATCCCAAGCCAAAGGTACATGTTGGAAGGTCACTCCTTCCATGATCCTCCTCCCATAGTGCAGAATCTGAAATGAGAGTGGTTAATGATGATGTTGGGAGAATGTCTCCCTCCTCCTTGAGCCTACCCAAGACTCCTAGCACTGTATCATTGCCTTCTAATGCTCCCATCCCTCTTGGATATATTCTTGGAGCGTCATGTTGTGAGATATCTCTCACCAAATTTGAATCCGGTGGCCTCCCAGGTGGTTCTCCACTACATAATAGTGTCCCATGCAGCGATCTCATGAGCATAATAGATGGGACTGTAAGGTCTTTGCTTCCACTGCGCAAATCCATCTCTGATTTTTGTGTGGAAGTTGTATGTGAGGGATATGTATGCATTCCTTTGATCATTTGAGTCTTACCACTCTTTTTGACCACCCATTCAATTTGCAAAGCCTCCAAATAAGTGGTGATTTTCCCCAAAGTAATCAACCATTGAACACCCAATATCACATTGATGTTAGGTATGTCAACCACAAAAAGTGATCAATCAATGTATATGTCCCCATGGTGACTGAGAGTGATGGGACATAATGCATGCATTGCATTGTTCTATCTCCTGGGACCAAAACAGATAATCCTTGAATCTGTCCATTCTCATCTCTTTGATCTCTCTAGCTATGTCTTGCATGGATCTAAGAAGGATCTTAGGGAAATCCTTCTCTTCATCTTCACCTCCAGATAAAGGGGCTTTACCCTTGTCTTCATTATCATTTTTGTAATCAAACTTTTTGTGCCTTCTCTTTTGATACCTCTTTTCTCTATCAGAAAGAGGCTCTCCTTCTTCAGAAGACATATTGGCTTTAGAATGCACAGGATGTGCCAAGATGATGCTTTGATACCACTGTAATATTACCAAATGGCAAAAGCAGCAATATAATGCAGAACAATGGAAAAATAACGCAAATCATCATTTAAATAGAAAGAGGCCAATATGGAGACCTTTCATATGTATTTACAGCATCAAAATAGATGTGAAAGATGGCCCATAAGATGCATAACATGAAATACAAGTCTCCAATGGAGAAAATCCCTCAATAAGAGGTGCTGCAAGCATATATAAAAGCTGGAAAACCATTACAATGTTATTTTATTGCTTCTGCAACAAAAATATATTATACATCAGATCTAGAGCTGCTATGTGCATAAAAAGTTAGATCTATATCAGATCCATGCACTATACAAGCTCCTCTAAAGAACCCCCTTGGGGTTTTCAGCAAAACACCAAATACAAGTTGTAGATCTGAGATATAAAATTGAAGATCTACTGAAAAATACATATATGGAAAGTGTGGCTGATCTGATATGAGAAATAAAATAGCCTCCTCCAATAGATCTCCAAAGTGAAGGGCAGATCCCCAACACTAGAAAATCAGCTCTCCAAATGGTGTGCTGAACCACCCTGCAACTGCAGCTATAGAAATAATGTAGATCTGGAAGTAAACTGCACTGTAGGGATTCAAAATAAGGTTGGCCTCATGCCAAGATCTGAAAATGATGCTCAAGCCCTCCAATACTGTCCTCCCAATGAAGCAGAAACCTCCTCCACTGAAAAGGAGCACTGAAATGGCCTAGATCTAGAGATCTAGTCTCCAGTTTTTGCAGCTTCCAAAAGCAACCAAACCCTAAATAGGATCTACGCTGTAGTTGAAAGAAGAAGCTTGGCATAAGCCAGATAGTGGAAAATGAAATACAAACTCTCCCAAGAGCTACTCAATGGGAAGAGGTGGGATTCCTGATCAGGAACACCCAATGCTAAACAACATTCAATCTCAACTAAAAAAAAGAGAAAGATATATGTCTAAACAGACCATATATTCAGAAAATATGATAAACATCAACTCCCTTCTAATGCTGCCATCCTCTTCCTTTTATAAGTCAATATCTTGCAAACCCTAAATCACCTCCAATGAGATCACTTCTTTCACACAAGGCACCTCCATCTAAAACTGCTCTGTACCTCATTGATGGCCACTCCTCCATGACAGTGCTATAGATTCGGTCAAGGTTGACCCAGTCAAAATTTTCCAGCCCCTTTCACACCTAAGGGTGCTTGATTTAACAACCAAGATTTAGCCTTTTCATATTTGGCATTGATTTATTCACCAGCCTAGATCCATCTTAACTCCGAATATATCAAACGCCGAGAGGGATCAAATATCTCAAGGTGCAAACCTTTCCTCAAGTTTTTCACTCAAAAAAGAGGTTTGCACGTCGAGAGATTTGATCCCTCTCGGCGCTTGATAGATCCGGAGTTAAGATGGATCTAGGCTAGTTTCAGCCGTGTGCGGCCAAGGAAAATCTATCGAACATATGGTTAATTTTATCAATAATATGTAAATACAGATAATATAAATATAATCATTTTATATATGCTAAATATGTCTGATATTTATCTGGTAATTTTAATTTTAAAATTTGCTTAGTTACCTCAGTTTTTTTAGATGATAAATATTGTTAATAAAGTTTTTGAATGCAAAGTGACAATGTAATACTGTTGAATGATAGAAAATGAAAATAATAAGAATGCAGTCAATTACAAATAGTCTTCATTGTGATCAATCTCAAATTATTTACTTTTACTATTCTTATTGTCACCCTTGTTATCTTTGTCATATTTTCATATCGATTATATGAAAAGGACAGTTGAAATCATAAACCATTTAAATATTTAGCTTGAACTATTGTACTAAACATCATACATTGTGTCTCTTCCTCTTCAATATTAATAGGTTGATTTACTATGACACAAATATTAATGTACATTGTCAATAATTTTGTGTGCTTACACTAAAATCAATGCACAATGTTAATCCAATCACTTTAAAAATCAATGTACCATCAATTTACATCCAATTACATCAAATCAGAAATCAACGTCTACACTAAAATGAATGCACCTAATGCAAACAATCAAATAAGATTGGAAAACAACATCTGCACTGAAATCAATGCTTCTAATGCAGGTAATCAAATAGGATTAGAAATCAACATCTACACTGAAATCAATGCATCTAGTGCAAGTAAGAAAATAAGATTAGAAACTAACATCTACACTGATATCAATGCATCTAGTGCAAGAAATCAAATAGGATTAGAAATCACCATCTACACTGAAATCAAATCATTTAGTGCAAGAAATCAAATAGGATTATAAATAATCTACATTGAAATCAATGCATCTACTGCAAGCAGTCAAATATAATTATAAATCAACATATACACTGAAATTAATGCATCTAGTGCAAGCAATCAAATAGCATATGAAATCACCATCTACATTGAAATCAATGCATTTATTTGCGAGCAATCATATAGGATTAGAAATCATTTGCATTGAAATCAATGCATCTAGTGCAAGCAATTAAATATAATTAGAAATCAACATCTACACTAAAATCAATGCATCTAGTGCAAACAATCAAAACAGATTATAAATCACCATTTACACTGAAATCAATTCATCTAGTGCAAGAAATCTTCTTCCCTATCTCCCCCCTCGAACTACATCTCTCTTTCCTTCCATCTCTCCACTCTCTCACATCCTCCCTCTTCCTTCCTCTATCTCCATTCCTTTCCCACACCTATATCTCTCTCTCTTCACCCTCCAACTATGTTACTATATCCCTCCCTCTCTCCTTCTCTCCATATCTCCTTCTTTATCTTTTTGTCTCACCCCAAAACATACACACTCTCTCCATATCTCCCTTGTCACTTCATCTCTCTCTCCACTTCTCACTCTCTATGTATTCCTTCTTCCCTCCCTCTCTCCCCCTCCAACTCCATCTCTCTATCCTTCCATCTCTCCTTCTATCTCCCTCCCTCTCTCCTCCTCTCTCTCGTCCTTCCTCTCTCTCCCTATCTCTTTCTCTCTTTTTCTTTTCCCTCCAATTTTCTCTATTCCCCCATCACTCTCTTCCTCTCTCTTGTCCTTTCTCTCTCTCCCTTTCTCTCCTACCTTCCTCTATCTTTTCCCCTCTCTCTCTCTTTTCCATCCAATCCTCTCTCTCTCTCTCTCTCTCTCTCTCTCTCTCTCTGTGCCCTCCAATCCTCTTTCTCCCCCCACCACTCTCTCTCTCTCTCCCTCTCTCTCTCAAAATCTACACTAAAATCAGTGCATATAGTGTAAGAAATCAAATAGGATTAGAAATCACCATCCACACTGAAATCAATGCATCAAGTGCAAGATATCATCTTCCCTCTCTCCCCCCTCCAACTCCATCTCTCTTTCCCTCACTCTCTCAACTCTCTCGCATCCTCTCTCTCTTCCTTCCCCTCTATCCCTTTCTCTCCCACGTCTATCTCTCTCTCTCTCTATATATATCCCTCTCTCTCCCTCTTTTCACCCTCCAACTATGTTACTATATCCCTCCCTCTCTCCTTCTCCCCCCGTTCCCTCCATATCTCCTTATTTTTCTCTTTATCTCACCCCCAAACATACACGCACTCTCCATATCTCCTTCTTTATCTCTTTATCTCACCCCAAAACATACATAAACTCTCTCCATATCTCCCTTGTCACTTCATCTCTCTCTCCACTTCTCACTCTCTATGTATTCCTTCTTCCCTCTCTCTCTCCCCCTCCAACTCCATCTCTCTATCCTTCCATCTCTCCTTCTATCTCCCTCCCTCTCTCCTCTTCTCTCTTATCCTTCCTCTCTCTCTCTCTCTCTTTTTCTTTGCCCTCCAATTTTCTCTCTACCTATCTCTCTCATGTCCTCTCTCTTGTCCTTCCTCTCTCTCCATTTCTCTCCTACCTTCCTCTATATTTTCCTCTCTCTCTCTCTCTTTTCCATCCAATCCTCTCTCTCTCTCTCTCTCTCTCTCTCTCTCTCTGCCCTCCAATCCTCTTTATTCCCCCACCACTCTCTCTCTCTTTCTCTCTCTCTCAACATCTACACTAAAATCAATGCATATAGTGCAAGAAATCAAATAGGATTAGAAATCACCATCCACACTGAAATCAATGCATCAAGTGAAAAAAGTCATCTTCCCTCTCTCCCCCCTCCAACTCCATCTCTCTGTCCCTCCCTCTCCCCCCCTCCAACTCCATCTCTCTTTCCCTCCCTCTCTCCACTCTCTCACATCCTCTCTCTCTTCCTTCCCCTCTATCTCTTTCTCTCCCATGTCTATCTCTCTCTCTATCTCCCTCTCTCTCCCTCTCTTCACCCTCCAAATATGTTACTATATCCCTTCCTCTCTTCTTCTCCCCCAATTCCCTCCATCTCTCCTTATTTTTCTCTTTATCTCACCCCCAAACATACACCTACTCTCTCTCTCTCTCTTAACATATACACTAAAATCAATGCATATAGTGAAAGAAATCAAATGGGATTAGAAATCACCATCCAGATTGAAATCAATGCATCAAGTGCAAGAAATAATCTTCCCTCTCTTCCACCTCCAACTCCATATCTCTTTCCCTCCCTCTCTCCACTCTCTCACATTCTCTCTCTCTCTTACTTCCCCTCTATCCATTTCTCTCTCACATCTATCTCTCTCTCTACATCCCTCTCTCTCCCTCTCTTCACCCTCCAATTATGTTACTATATCCATCCCTCTCTGCTTCTCCCCCCATTCCCTCCATCCATCCTTATTTTTCTCTTTATCTCACCCCCAAACATACACATATTCTCTATTTCTCCCTTGTCACTCCCTCTCTCTCTCCACTTCTCACTCTCTATGTATTTCTTCTTCCCTCCCTCTCTCACCCTCCAACTCCATCTCTCTATCCCTCCCCCTATTATCTCCCTCCCTCTCTGCTACTCTTTCTCTTCCTTCATCTCTCCCCCTTCCTCTCCTACCTCCCTCTCACACCTTCCTTCCTCTCCTAAATAAAATAAAATGTAGGAGCAATAGAAATCAAACCTAAAAATCAATTGCAGCTTGTTGACACCGAAATCGTTCCCCCAAATATTATTTTCCAAATCAATCCAAATAAGTTCGTTGACGCTAAAATCCCACAAATATTATTACACCACTTTTGAACAACTCCCGAAATCCTTTCTCACAAATATTATTTCACTGTTCGCAAAATCACAGAGATGCTTCCTCACAAACAAAATTCGAGACTTTGTTTGTATTAAATTTATATATGTAGGGAGAGAAGTGATTTTTCATTAGGGCCGACATTAGATTAATTATATTAAATTTTAAATGTTAAATATTAAACATTATTTTTACATTTACATTTACATGTTTATTGTTACCTGAGATAGGCAATGCATATAGTGTACTCAAATACCAACCTAAGTGATCCAAATTTATTAAATTTAATAATAATATTATTATAATATAATAATGCGAATATTAGAATTAATAATATTATTAATATTAATATTAGGGTTACTAATGTTTTTTTGGCATGGTATTAATAATAATTTGGCCCATGGTATTTAGTTCGGGATTCACCTAAATAAAACCACTTTTTGAGTGTTCCTAAATATAAATAGGATTATGGAGTGAGTATTATGGACCTCCTTTGCTCTTTTATTCTTTAAACAAAGTAATAAAACAAAAATGAATATTCCAATTAGCTCATGACTAATTGGGAATATTACAAAATGGATTTACAAGATAAAGAATGGTACAAATGGGAGCATTATTAAATACAAAGTAAGGTTTGTAGCAAGAAGCTTCTCACAAAAAGAAGGGATTGATTAGGAGGAAACATTTTCTCCCATGACTAGATATACAACAATAATATCACTTGTTTCATTGGTTGTTACTATGGGATGGAACATCCATCAAATGGATGTCAAGAAAAATTTATTGAATGGGACCATTGATTAGGAGGTTTACATTGAGGAGACTCAAGGATTTGAAATAAATCAGAGGGAGACTCATGTTTGCGAGTTGAAGAAAGCTCTATATGGCTTAAACCAAGTGCCTAGAGCTTGATATGCAAGAATGGATATGTACTTATTGAGACTTGGTTATATCAATAGTACTGTATATCCTAACATATATATCAAGGTGGTCTAGGGTGAACCAGTTATGATACTCTTGTATGTGGATGATCTACTAGTCACATGTGTAGAGAATTAGATTCAGGAATATAAGAAGAAGTTAGAAACCGAGTTAAATATGAAGGATCTTGGGATTGTGCACTATTACTCAGACTATAAGTGTGGTAGAATCCAAGTGAGATATATCTTGGTTAAGGTAAATATGCGATCAAGATACTTCAATTTTTTTTCATGATGGATAGCGAGCCTATGATGACTCCTATGATTACCAATCTAAAGAAGTTTAGGAGTTCAGAGTCTAGTTCGGTGGATCCTACTTGCTATAGATAGTTGATTAGGTTCTTGATGTATCTGGTAAATACACGACCAAAAATTTATTTTGTAGTAACTTTCCTCATTTAGTTTCAGATGGAGCCAAAACATGATCATTGGATTGGAGCCAAGCATATCCTAATATATTTTTGTGGAAGCATACATCACTACCTCCGGTATACTGGTAAAAAATCCAACTCATGGGATATAAAAATTTAGATTGGGGTGGTAGTGAGACAGACGGAAAATGTAAAACAAGTGGATGCTTCAGCCAAGGGTCTTCCATGGTCTCATGGATGACAAGAAAGCATTATACAATTGCTTTGAGTAGTGTTGAAGTTGAATATGTTGTTGCGAGTGAGGTCCGTCAAGATGCAGTTTGACTCATGAAGTTATTATCAGACTTGTTTGAAGGACCTATTTTCGACACAAAGATACATTGTGATAATGAAAGCTGCATAATATTGACAAAAGGCCATGTGTTTCATGCTGGGAGAAATAATTTAAATAATAAGTACCACTACGTCAAAATTGTGGTACGATATGGGGTCGTGGAGCTGCACTATATACCTACAGATGAATAGGTATTAGACATACTGACTAAAGCGTTACCAAACAAGAGCTTGAGTACTAGAGAGATAAGCTTGGTTTGGTGGACATCTCTTTCATAATTAAGAGGGAGTGATGTTAGATATTTCTTGTCTTTATGGGTCATGCAATAGACCAAGACGAATATTTATAAATCTTAGTGAACACCGTAAAGAAAGAATGGAGTCCAAACGATTGAATATGAATATTAGATTTAGAATTCTTATGGATTGTATAATCTGGGAAAATAAGTTGCTGACTGATACTCTTTGATGATGAGGTAGGGAATCCAAAATAAGAGTAGTTGAAGAGGATTGATATTCTTTGAGGATTCAGGTTTGAAAATCCAATATAAGAATAGTCCTAAAAGGACAAACACAATGAACATATGGATGGGGTATGTTATGTGGAGGTAGTGTGACAACTCATGTAAAGCATCCTAGCATAATACTCTCGAATAAGGATGAGATTTTATAGTTCAAGATTTCAAGGACAGTGCTAGTTATGATAAATATGCTTGAAAAAAGATGGCTTATCAATCTAACTTTTCCTATGAGAATGCTTCAAGATTGAGTTTGATTGTACCATGTAGTGGGATTATAAATACCTCCCTAGTTAAGAGGGAGTGTTGAAAATTCTAACTAGGTTCGGTATTCATAATGAACGAGTTGTAATCATGACATTGTATATTCTTTATAAATAAAGAAAAATAAATAAATGGAAATTATATTTTATTTTGGAGTATGGGTTTCATACTCTTGTTTGAGTCAAAAGCATGTTCTTCATGCTTTTAGGTTTTCTAGGTCTTTCTAGGATAAATAATGTTATTGGTCATATGTCATACATTTGGAATCATCGTAATAAATAAAGATACTTATTTTATCAAGAAAAATCCATTTTGTATCCTAGGACCATTTCAACCCAAGAGCAATATCAAGTTAGCCTAAAGGAGGGCTATTCGACCCCTCAAGGAGGCTATAAATACAAGGAACTCGACCTCATTTGTCACACTCACTCAATTCAATTTTTAACTGCAATAGTGAAGGAGAAGAAGATCTAGAAGGGAAAAGAAAAGAAGGAAAAAGTGAAGTTTATTTGGCTAAATCTATATCTCTCTCTCTCTCTCTCCTCATGTACAAATCTAGAGTTTCTGTGAAGTTGTAGTTGCAGGAGGAAGAAATTACAAGGCTGAAATTATGAGAAGTAGCTACATGGCTAAAATTATGGGACGCAGTTGCAATAGGTCAAATTTTAGAAGCTACCTTGGAGAATATCTTGCCGAGGGTTGACTTGGTACTTGGTATGGTTTTTGTCTTTGATATTTAGGTCTTGGAAGTCTCTTTGTAAGAAAATTCTAAAGAATATGAGAAGAAATTTTCTGGGGTTTTCCCTTGTATGGGTCTTGCCTTGGTATGGAGCCTATATCTTGTCTACTTTGTCTTCTTGTGATCTTCACTGTTTTGTTAATTTATCGATGAAAATGGATACAATAAAGTAATAAAAGGGAAACACATATCACAAGTAATTATCAAGTTAAGGTTAATCATCTATAATTCATCTATAATTCATAAGTCTCTTGATTTTCCAACACAACTAAATTTTTTTCCATTTTTCATGCTATAATAGAGATTTGAGGTCTTTGCTACATTAGAGGGGCTACGAACGAATGGTCCCACGAGCCATGTTGTCTTGGAAATTAAATTTCATAAGTTTCAAATAGATCCTCCCCTCAAAACCTTTGGGATAATAATTCCAGGGTCCATCTAATGATGGAGGCTCAACGAGGAGATCCATAACCCTGATAACACATCGCTCTTTCCTTTGGTCATGGCACCGACCACATGGGAATATGAGGTTAAAGTCTTGTTTCATCCGAGCCTAGGATTTAAATTCCCACGCATTGTCTATTTCAAAGCTTTTATAGGTTTATTTTAATAGAGCCTTTGCCCAGGGCCTTCAAAGCCACACTCAATCGACTTTTAGTCTCATATGAAAAGGCTTATATAGGTTCCTAAGTGCATACATATATATATATATATATATATATATATACCCTGCACTATAATTTTAGGGATTTTACACACCTCAACTCATGATGCCTATGCTAGGACCTATGTGTTACATCTATCTATCTATCTATATATATATATATATATATATAGGATAGGGATATCCCTCCTCAGATTGCAATTTTGTAAAATAAGGCATGATGGACAAATCGTTTTATATTAGGCTTTCAATTTATTTTTATTAGAGTTGTCTTTCTTTCCATGGACAAGAATTTAGATAGTATACATGCTCAAAGTTAACATACGAATAACCCATTACTTAGGAAAATAATCCAAAAATAAACCTCTCATTTATAAACAAGAAAGAGGGCATTCCATGCAGTGATTCTAATCCATTAACCCAGAATGCTCTCCATAAACAATAAATCGAAAACTTTAGATATTTAACCCTGATATACATAACATGAGTTCATAAAAAGAAACATAAGCACTCATGAATTACATTCAACAAGATAATTCACCTTCAAACATTACATAGTAATGCAACATTATTCATAGCTACATGTTAATATTCCATAGAGCATTTATTTACTTTCATAGCTCTTATCTCAGAGCATATTATTTACAATATAGAAAAAGGGAAAATGAAGGCGGGACTTTAAGTTTCCACCCAATCATAGACGTTTTGCAACCATAATCACTTACATCAGTCACCCTCGAGCTATATCCATGATATAAGGGAATTTTCTCTTCGACAAACTTAGCAGGAAGCCTTTTTCAATACATAGATGATACGAAATACATATGACATTGGGTGGTTTATCAACTAGTCAAGCACAAAAAAATTCAAAACAATGGATGGTTTATCAGTTGTGTCAAGTACTCTAAGAGTGGTTTATCAACCAACAACAAGCACCCTAGGTGGTTTATCAACTCTCTCTAAATAATAACCCTTATTCATGTGGTTTATTAGCCCTATCTAGCACCTTGAGTGATTTCTCATCTAGTCCTTGGAAAGCACTAATTACCATTTCATATTTATCCTCTTGCTCATCTAGTCAAAAATTTTTATTTCAGGGAATCCCATTCCCTCAAGTCATAAATATTTCCATATTTACTCATGAGCTTCATCAAGAAGAGTTCCAACCCCCACAATGTTGTGCAATTTCCTTTTTATCATTTCTTTAGGGTGTCTCTCAATTTTCACCTTCAACTCTTCCTCTTCTTTTCTTATTATTTGCACCATAAAATTAATTACATGTTCCAACTAACCCCACAAGGGTCTTAGATCATGGATATGTAGTTCCACTCTTCAGGACATTACATAAAACATACTCTTTTATAATTCAAGGTGTCATTACATTACAAAAATTAGGGGTCCGAACATACCATGGCTGTCACAATGATCACTTGTACCTTAGAAGCACCATCAAAGGAACCTAGAGAAGCTGGTACCACATAAAAAATGGTAAATATTCAAAGGATACATGAGGGGAATCATTAAAACTTGGTACTACAACATTGATACACAAAAACTATTCAAAAAATTAAAGGAAAGATATGGAAACATTTCTAAAGTCATTTTTGTTTTCCTTTAGAAGAATTTTATCATTTACAATGTGGAATAATATCAACCAATTAAAAGGAGATAAAATCACAAGGTATAATGCAAGAGTAGAAGAAATACTTCGAGAGCTGAAAGTAAAAAGCCAAGAGGTGTAAAAAATATATTGAATGATAACGTGACTAAACCTTAATATTAGGGTCATTGTAAAAACTGGTAGAGCATAAGAAGTAATCAGTGCAATGATAGCGCTAGAATGGAAAATAAATTTCACCACATGAGATAAAGATAAAATACAAGGCACATGAGAAAAAAGAAAAATTTTGAAAACAATTTAAAGAATTTTCCAAAAGTGGAAAGGGATGACTCTATGAAGAAAAAAGATTAAAAAAAAAAAATTCCTACAAAGAAACCATATAAAAAACAAAAACAAAATAGAGGATAAAAGGACAAGAACGTTCCCCAAAATTGACTTGATTTAATTTTTTCACAATTACAATATTTTTTAATCATTACAAGATTCACAATCTTGAGAACTGATCCAATATCTTTTATTCGGTGATGCTAGAAAAAATGTCATAGACGATCATGTAATACCATTAATGCAACGCTTTAAGAAGAATCAACGTATAAATAAACCATAAATACAATTCACCAATATTTGATAAGGGAGTTCACCCATAATGTGTGAGCTAGGTATCCGGGCCCAACTTCAAAGTGGAGAGGCATATTCATTCATATTAGCAAAAAAAGAGAAAGTACATGGAAAAATACATAAATATACCTCACTTCTGGGAGTGACCTGAAAATGGGATGCTCAAATCCCAAATCTAACTATACCAACGAAATCCTTGCAAAATTCTGAGTAAAATATGTATAAACTCAGCTGGGTTCTGACACTATCAATTATGGACCCCTTAAGAATCTTCAATATTCCCTAGCAAAAATAATATTCTAGGAACATTATTGATAATATTCTACAGAATATACCCTGGGAATATTCCCATAAAAAATCGCACCCACCTAGTTTCACACAGAGGGTTCCGCTTGACCCTCCTGGTTCCCCTCTCTCTTCGTTCCACCCTCCATTGGTCGTGGTTCCCTATAAAATGACATAGTATGGGTTTAAATAATTCATCCACAACCGATATCACAAAGGTCGTCGGCTGGAAGGTTGGTTTCCATGTTATTAATAGACCATTGGTATGGCGAGGGTCGCGAGTTGAAACCCCTTGGACTCTTTTTTTGGTATAAAACATAATACATTAAGTTTAGCATCAGGTTTGGTGGAACCACCAAGTTTGGACCGGCCACCATATTTAAACTTGACTAAAACCTATCACAAAATTTATCTGGGCAGTGCTAAACTTAGCTGCAAGTTTTTCTAGACCACCAACTTAGCTATGGTCAAATTTTTCTAGAGCACAACTAAAGTTTTTTTCCAATGCAAAGTTAGACTGAAACTTTGACCAGGTATAACTTTTACATACAAACTCATATTGAGGCGCCATTTGCACCGTTAGAATCGTCTTGACAAGATCTTCAACTTGGTGTTGGGTTTGATGAGTTTCGAGGAATTTTATTTTTAGGTGTTTTGGGATCCTCCTGGATGATTACTCCCCATTGAAGGACTTTTGGACCCAAAAAGTTACATAGAGAGTTTATGCATGCTTCTATGATTTAAAATAGAACTTACACTCTTTTCTACCTATAAAAGGCATAAAATATCACTATTCTTCATTCATAGGTGATGTTATACATTTCATCACTTTTACATTTTCTTTCCCATATGTGGGGTGTTTAAAAACAAAGATGTGATTTACAATGGTGGCAATACTCAACTACTTAAAAAGGCTACCCATATCTTATCGAACTAGGCTAATGGGATTTCTTCCTATAGTTGTCTTTCTTCTTGAAATGCTTCATTGGATGGTTCCTTCACAATTTATTTCTAGTCCTTCTTTTGATGTAGCTCTAGATGGAACTTCCAACATGTAGTTATATGGTGTCCTCGTGTTGCAATAGGTGCAATGGTTTTTCTTCATCCAAACTTTCTTGACCTTATTTTTTTCTTGATGTGGAGAAGCATATTTATGTCATGGATCATTCTTGTTCAACCTAACATTCTTGAATGGATGTATTTAGCTCAAGCCTACCGAGGAGAGATTTCATGCCTTAGATCTTCCCTTGAAATGCTCACTATCACTAGAAGGGTGTGATTTGATCTATGTTGGACATTGGGTTCAACGCTCCTCGTGTGTTTCGCACCATGGACTAACCGCCTCTCGTGGATCCTAACTCTGACGATTGTAGTGGAGACTAATGCCTGTGGGTTTTGGTCTAACGACAATCATGATTCAAATAAGTGGAATCAGAGTGACATGTCTCAAGTTCAAAACTCACTCGGCTCGTGTTGGGGGGGAGATTGTTGGACATTGGGTTCAAAGCTCCTCGTGTGTTTCGCGACATGGACTAACCACCTCTCGTGGATCCTAACTCTGACGATTGAAGTGGAGACTAAAGCCTGCAGGTTTTGGTCTAACGGAAATCGTGATTCCAACAATATTAATATTCTACACTGACTCAGACTTGTCACTTGAAGGTTGTCCTATCTCCATGCATTTGGGGTATATTTATTTATTGGTCTTAGAAATTTCTCCAACATCCTCTCTGACATAACCTACTATTGCATATTGAGTCAGTTCCACCACTTGGATGGGATTCACATTTCCTTGGCCAATAACTCCTAGGCCCTTTCCTTCATATCCTATCTTCTTCATTAGATTCAAACCAATTCATTAGCCATTAACGCTTAGGTCCTTTCCTTCATATCCCACATTCTTCATTAGCTTCAAACCAATTCTCTTGGTGTGCCTTTCAAATGCACCATAATAATCATCATAATGAGAACATGAAACTGAAGAATCACTGACACTGTTTACTTCAATTTATGATTTTGAAGTGGACGAGGATGGCTTCGCTAAGCCTTCATTGCACTTCAACTTTTCCCATGCCCCTTTTGTGGCTTGTAAATGTAGCTACAATCCATGCTTCTCCTCTTGTGTTTCTTGTAGCAGTATTCTCAGTTCAACATTATCTGCTGGAAGGCTTTGGTTGATCTCCTCAAGTTCTTGGAGCAATTCATTATATGATGCTCTGCCCATCATTGCCCAAAAACATGCAATACAAATAGTTTAGATCTTCATCTCATCACCTAAATCAAAACCTAGGTCATGTTGCACTATAGAAACAATTTCATGTTTCCCTTTGCCACCATACTTCTTAGCCTTTAACTCTAGATGTAGTTTCCAAAAATTCTCCTCATCATTCCCTTCTTTCTTGCAATGAGCGCAAGAGGGATTTTCTTCCTTTTTATTTATTTTCATTGTCTTATTTGCATGGTCATCTTGTTCATGGTTTCCACTATTTTCAAGATAAATTTCTTTCACACTAGCTTCATCCAGATTTTTGGGATAAAAAAAAACAACGAGTGACGAAGATAACTATGTAAAGTGCTAATATATTTCATTAAAATTTTTATTGAGTCTAAAGGAATATTCAATGCAAATTCTTGTTTCCTAAACTATTATGTAAAAATTTGAACATTCTGAGCTTTAATTTGTCTCAAATGTTGCCACTCCATCATGGATTTTTTCCTGTAACCCAATGGGTAAAATTGTCCTCATAATGGAGATGTAAATTTCAACCTTGGCATCGAAGGAGTTGAGCTCAAGTCGGAGAAGCACTTATTGTGTTTCTAGCTGTGGTGGGTTAAAATTTCTGAAGACATATTGTTGAAAATAGTGAAAAAATTCATAGAAACGAGTTCTACTGGGTAGTCCCATAACCGTTTTGTTGAACACAAAAAAAAACAACCATGGCGAAATGAGTTTACCATTATGCTTCTAAATTTTTCTCTCCCACCATACAAGAGATGTGCTTTCCAGTCGAAGAGATTCTAACTGAATCTTCACCTTGTCCTCTTCAATCTATACTATAAGAAAATAGACTTCAATCTGTCTAATCGATTTGCTTAGCTTTTTTGCATTAGATTATCCATTAAACATATGAAAATAAAATTTCGCATTTAACTTCAACAATGGTTTTTTAGCAACATTTTTTTGATGATTGTTAGAATGATGACAATGAGATGAAGAAGAATAACATTCACTTGAAGATGCAGATGAAGGTTTAGGAGGGTCTCCTCCATTTCCTTGATTTACCAAAGCGTTTGCTTATGCTTTCTCTTTCTCTTATTTTCCTTATTTGTCACTCTCTTCTCATAATATGAAAACAATTAATCTACCATATCTACCATCCTTTAGAAATATTTATGGAAAACTTTTTCATTCTTGTTGGGAACATCGTCATTCTCCATTTTCTTCCTTTGTGTTGCACGTCCAATCTAGTTGTTAAAATACTTGCTTTTTCCTTCACCTTCTTTGAGTTTGGCTCTAGCTGTCATCCACAGTTACAATTCACATAAAAAAGAAGATTGATCTCATACCAACATGATCCAAGATATTTTCTTTGGTGATGTTAGAAAAATTTCATAAAAGAGCATGTAATACCATAAATGAAACTCTTTAAGAAGAAGCAACATATAAATAGACCATAAATACAATACACCAATATTTGATAATGGAGTTCAACTAGAATGTGTGAGCTATGTATCTAGGCCGAACTTCAAAGTGGAGAGGCCTATTCATTCATATTAGTAAAAAGAAACACAAGTACATGGAAAAATACATCATTGTACCTCACTTATGGAAGTGACTTGAGAATGGGATGCTAAAATCCCAAATTTGACTGCACCAGTGAAATCCTTGTGAAATTATGAGTAAAAATGAGTATAAACTCAACTAGGTTTTGACACCCTCAATTCTAGACCCCTTGAGAATCTCCAAGATTCCACAATATAAAGAATATTGTGGGAATATTCTTTAGAATATTCCAGGAAATATACCCTAGGAATATTACCCTAAAAATTTGCACTCACCTGGTTCCACGCGCAAGGTTCCGATCAACTTTACTCGTTCCCCTTACCCTTCATTTTTCCCTCCATTTGTCATGGCTCCCCTTCAAATGGCATAGTATGGGTTTGAAAAATTTGAGTGTGGAAAATGTTACAAAGCCCTTAAGCTGGTGAGTTGGAGGACGTGTTATTAATAGACTATTGGTGTGGTAGGGGTTGTGTGTTCAAACCCCTCAAACCATTTTTTTGGGTATAAAAAATAATACATTAATTTTAATGATGGGTTTGGAGAAACCCCCAACTTTGGACTAACTACCATATTTAACCTTGACTAAAACCTGTCACCGAATTTATTCAGGCACTTCTGAACTTAACTGCTAGTTTGTTTGGACTGCCAAATTAGCTTTGGTCAAATTTGTCTGGAGCACAACTAATTTTTTTGTCTAATTCCACGTTTGAATGGATCTTTGACTGGCTATAACTTTTGCACACGAACTCATATTGAGGCGCCAATTGCACCATTAAAATTATCTTGATAAGATGTTTGAATTGATGCTAGTTTTATTGACATTTGAGGACTTTGTTTTTAAGGCCTTTTGGGATCCTCCTGGATCAAGAATCCAATGAAAAAAAATAATATTTTCATAAGGAAATTATGTGGGTAAATACACATAACCAATATTCAAACTAAGAACCAAGGCATGGAACATCGAAATATCTAAATGTATTTAGGGTCCAAGGCAAAAATATAATAACAATGGTGTAACCCTACCTAGTGTAAGTCAATTGTTAAATTGCTTCCCAAGTGGAATGTGGGGTCATATTCCATCCTTAAAGAACTATGTTTCACATTCTATTGACATTTATATAATGATATATGCACATGTGAAAGGCCGAAAGAGTTTTTCACAACAAATTATAACTTGATAAAAAATTATTAAGCATGAGAAAAGGGAAGCCTTTGGTGCAACTAGGGCTAGACCCAATGGATATAAAAGAAGAAATTGGATGAAGAAAAGCTGGAAAACAAGGAAAATAAAAACTATTTATCACAAAACTATGAAGTAAATAGAGACCATAAATGTAGAAATGAAGAAGTGTTAGAAGAGACCAATTTCCACTTTCAAGGGAAAATGATTCCGGGGACATAAGAGTCAAAGTGTTAAAATTGTGGGACATGGTAACTAGTGCTACACTCATACTATACTCTAGAAGACTAAAATTGGAAACTTCTATCAAAATTATTAGTAAATAATGCTACATCTAAAAGCACACCCCAAATTGAAAATATTTATAGCATGATGGTGTTGTGGCATCAATCCCACCTTTTTATATTAACTAGAAACCTAAAGAGTTGCATGACAACTTAATTACATAATGTCCAAGACACCATTCCAAACCCAAGTTTGAATATATAATTTCTTAAAATAGGGTGGTAAGATAAACTTATAAGTACTTCTAACTAATGCAGCTAGGCTAACTTTAGAACTTTTCTTACATCTGAATTGTAAATACAGTTTCTAATTTCAATAAAGAAGAACAATCCAAAATATGGGGAAAAAATTCTAAAAATAGAAAAGCTACTTTTAATTATGAACAATTGAAACTTGAAACTAACTGCAATTGGAACTTGCATGCTTGTCTCTCTACATTTTCCTATATTTCTTTCACTTCATGGAGGCATTTTCTAATGTTGTCGTTCCCTCATCAAATGTGCCTCTCTTTGTAAACAAAATTGGAAACGATTTGTGAAGTGTAGTGTTGGAACTAATGAGTCTGCCATGTTGAAGGAAGACATGAATTTGGAAACAATAAATAATAGTCCCACTTTCCAATGAAAATGATGTCCCCCAAACCACGTCTATCCTTTAACAATTTCAATATTTTTTTAGCTAGGACTTAGTCAACAAATTTTCCACATATGAATCTAAAGGAACATACTCAAGAACCATTATTCCCTTTTAAACTCTATTTGAAGAAATGGTATATGATATCAATATGATTGTAAATATAATGAAAAATCGTATTCTCATAGGCTTGATGCAACTATAAGTGTTGTGATAAAAAAATTATAGGAAACTCTATTATCAACTTGTGAAGCTATATATGTCTTCATAACCACTTGAACTCCTTGCCATATACTCTTCATTTATTGATTTGAATGCAATTGTTTGTTTCCTTCATGTCAAACAAAGATATCAATCATGACCCCATACTAAAAAAAATCCCTTTTTGCATCTCTTCAACAAATCCATGCAGTACCAACTAACCATATCATACTTAAGAAATATTGAACAATGCCTCTGGGGATCAAATCACAAACTTCGTATTAATCCAATGAACTTGCTTGGATTCAACCATGAAATAGATTGATGTATTTACACCAAAACATATATTAGTTGTGATATTCACTAGATACATAAGGGAATTAATCAACTACCCATAAATATAAGGCTCTACAAAATTGATTTTAAAATAGTGTATAACTTTCCATTTGGAACTTTGGGAGCACCCAAGGGTTTTCAATCTACTATTTTAAATATATTGAAAATCTCCAATATGTACTTCCTTAACCTAAGGAGGACCTCATGTGTAAAATACTAAACCTATAGACCCAAAAAATTAGGTGTAAGGTAAATGACATTGTAACACCCAAATTTATCTTGAAATGTAATTATAATTTTGACTCAATGTCATCATGAGTTAAAACAAAAGATATTTTAATGACTTTTGGACTATGATGGAAAAATTGTATATGATGTAATTATATTCTTTTTGATTAGTGAAACTTCATTGATAAACTGAATAAAGGGTGAAGTTTGCCATGATACCATGAGTAGAACCTGGAAAGGGGGTTGGGGGATTACATTTCCTTTCAACTAAATTACCTTAGCTAAAAAAACCCATTTACCAAATTTCCCATTTTTAGCATTGAAATTCTTCCCTCTCTGACCATTTACCAAAAACCAATTATTGAGAGACAGATGGGAGGTGGACAATCCAAGAAACGATAATTATGAAGGTATGGGGGATGTGTATGGGAAAACTAAAAATTTCATCCAATGGTACAACCATTACCCACATTGATTTTCCTAGTTGACCCATGTTACTACCCAAATTGAATTTTCATGATAAAAACCCCAATCCATAATGTAAAATATGACGAGAACCTATAGGAAGGTCATCCAATTTCACTTTAGTAGCCTATCCTCTCCCTTTAGGGAAAATTTCCTCATAATCAAGGTGGGATTATATATTGAGATGACTAAGGCATAGCCAATTAAGCATAAGGTGATGTCAATGGTAGCCATAGTGAAACATATTGTTTCAAATAATTTTAGGGTTCTTTCTGTAAAAAAAGAGAAAAAAGACAATGGACAGATATGAAGTTCAATGCCCGTCACCCACGAAATGTGGGTAACCCCATAGGAGGATTTTTTTCTCTTATCTTGGATAGCCAACTAGCTAGTATCCCTACACATTTCTTAGTTATGATGATGTGTCACATTCCTATGCCATTTTCATGGGTCATATACCTATCACTGTCCATAATTCCTCTTTAATGAAAGTGGAGTACCACTCTATAGGTACTTAAACCATTTTGCAATCAAGTGATTTTATTTTTTTGGGTATTCTAATATGGATAAAAGGGTTATTTGGATTATTGATTTATCTTGACTATAAAAATTTTCTCTCATCTTACCATGGGGGTTATTCTTTAGCCCTACTCTAGTGGGACCTTCTCTAGGATATTGGGGTTAAAGGAGGGTCACTACTTGGAAAAATGGGATTGAAGTATTGTATACATAACCATTAGATACTTACCACTTCACCTTTACTTTTATATCACATCCATACTTTGGGTTCATTGTCATTGGTTCATTAATATTTGGTACTCATACACTCACTTCCTTGAGTTGAGGACAACTAACGTTTCCCCGAATATTTATGCAGCTAGACGAAAGATAAAATAATAAGATGGAAAAACAATAAGAAAAGGAAAATTTTAAATGAAAAATATGGATGGGACATAATTAGCGCATGGGAAAAATCCTAGCATGAGCTTTACCCTCCTCATTAGCCATCACCTAGTTCTTGAACACCAGGTGCTCCATTCCATCATAAGGAACTCTTGCATGTCCTAACTCTGATGAGAAAGACATATACTTATCCTTAAGGGGTAAATAAATTCTATATACTTAGAAGAAATATTAGAAACCTGAGCTATGATCCATATCTAAAAATTATAAAAAATAAGTAAAAGGCACACCAGAGGGGTAGAAAAGGTAGGACAAGGAAAGTGGTAACTCTTGCCTCCATGATTTCTCCCTCCATACATCTATACACTCAAGATGATTGACCTCCATCATCTAGTCCCTTGGCCATGGCACTTAGCCATGACTTTTTTCCCCTTTGTTTCCATTATTTTTACTAACACCTATGAATTAATGGGTTGACATTGGAAATGTAACCCCTCCTTAGGGTTTGGAATCACCTAATAGGGTTGATTACCTAGCCACCTAAATCAAGATAGGGAACCATTTTACAAGACTTGGTCTAGTTAGATATTTAAAGGCCATCCTAATTTTAAGTATTAATATGCCCTTAACAATTAAATATGGTCCCTACATAAAGAGTTTCCTTTCACTTGATTTCAAGATTAATTTTCTAGTCGGTTCTTCACAGAACAACAAATGCCTTGAGTGAACACTCAGTCCATGCCTACTCCACATTATATCTAGGCTGTACTACACTTTTGGAGAGTAGTGATGACCTTGAAAATGCATCATTTCCCTTCCACAACAAAAAAATTGGCACTTTGATGATTTCTATAGTTGATTGACACCTCAGAGCATCCTCAAGTTTTGAAACACTGAGCTCCCTTTTATTAACATTGGAGATTATTGGTTATGTACCCATTGAACCCAACATGGCCCCATGATGGCCTCAACAATATTTGATAGGAATTACTTGATCCAATGTTCATATGGCTATGATCATCCTTAAAATTATTAGGGAGGACTTGTACTACCTCATGAAGCCCCAACATTGGATAGAGATTGCACAACATTGTTTTGATAGCACCCATGAGATTACAGAGGGAATCGAAAGCTAGATTTTGGAAACATGGAGATTTTTTGAGGCTTTATTTGAGGAATATTCCTTGATTCATGGTTGATTAAGATGGTTGGAGATGCATATAACACATATCTTGCAATTTTGGAGTCTTATAAGCTATAAAATGGCATGGAATCATGCTTGGAGAGGGTTTTTGGCTAACATGTGTGGGAAATTAGTGGCTTATTTCATTTTTTTGAGTTATTGGGTTGGATTGTAACCCATTTATTTCATGTTTCTTCAAAATACAACTTGTTATAAGTTTTGTTTTATGTATTAATGGATGTGATATCACTCCATTCTTATTTTCTCATCTTCACTTGTGGATTTTAGCCTCCTTGGAGAGCTCGACTTAGCCTTGTTGTAATTCGATACTTGTTTATATGTGATGTTTATGGAGCTATTTCTATTGGAGACTAATTTGTGTCTTGGATATTTATTTTTGGGATTGAAAGAAGGCTAATTATAGGAAAAATTCTAAGTTGAATTTCAAATTTTAATGGTTTTCCATGTAATGAATGCATGGTAGGGTTTTACTCTTGTTCTATGTCTAAATGCACATATTTATTAGATAATATTTCTTGATCATTGCATGTTCAATTTATTTTCATTTAATTCCATACGACCTATTAGAGAGCATCCCTATACTTAATTTCTCCCCTCATGAAAGGATAGCTAGGGATTCTCAAGTGAAAAATAAGGTTTACTACCTTACTCCAAGCATAGATTATTTTTCTCTTAAATTTAGCCCTAAATATTCCATCAACCAAGTAGGGAAAAACACCGGGAATCCTTATGGTGGTCAAAGTTCATAAACAAATTTATTATTTCCTTCCCAATATTTTTCTAAGCCCTTTACAACAAGCCACTAAGGCTAGTGCATAGGGCTAAATTCAACTGGGGCCTCCATTAGAAGGAAATTTGAGGCTTTTATAAATTGATTTCTCCTTGATTGATATTTGGAACTTAAAATAACTCTTTTCATGGTGTAATTTTCCCTAATAGTGCTGACGTCATGCACACTAGGCAATTTGTGTTATAGTTAAACCCTAATTGGGCTAAATGTTCCAACTTGGGGTTTAATTTGAGGTTTTCCATCTCGTTTATTGATCTCATCATTAGCAAACCTTTTCTTTGTACTTGTATTCCTATACACTCCTTTGTTGGACTACATCTTTAAACCCTAGGTGTCAAGTGCCTTTATAAGGCTTTATATATAGTACATTACCCCTACATTTAGAAGATTGTGCCCTTGTCAATTAAATAAGTACCTTGCTTAGCCTTTAATTTGTATCACCTTGAGCCAATTAAATTATAATATCCTTTATGTGAAAAATGGAAATCCTCCCTTGTGGTGAAATTCCACTAAAGAGTAGGACATGAATTGCTGAGTGGAAAGCGATAGTAAACCTCATTATTGCATAAAGGTCTATTCCTTGCCCTGTGAGGTATCTCACAAGGTCTACTGGATTTTGAGGCAACATTTCTTAAACCATTTTCGGGGAGGTTTTGAGTCAAACTCCTTGTGATATGAAGTATAAGATTGATTTTTGTGATTGAGATTATCCCATAGACAAGGATAAATCTTCTCATATAGTGACTCCATTGGAAGAAAAAATACCTATTTATTCATTGAGATTCAAATGGAAGAACAAAGACCTATTTATTCATTGAGATTTAAATGGAATAATGAATACCTTTTTATTCATTGAGATTTCAATTTTTCCATTCTTGTAGGGTGAGGAAAGCATCTTTGAAGCAATTTTGAGTTCAGACTGGTGACTTTTCAGTTGATTGTCATGTGAGATTCAAGACAATGGTTCCTTGGTATTTGAATTAAATGTACCCTGATCTGGATGTTAAGTATATTCCTAGACATCCTAATCGTTATGGTACAAAAATTTCGAAATTTGACGGTGTTCCTTATTCAAATATGGATCATGTTGCAAAATTCATCAAGTATGATTCAGAGATCAATGTGGTTCATGAGGATTCTCTTGTTATATTATCTATTAATTCTCTTGGGATTGATCTAAGGCAATGAGTTAAGTATTATTGTAAACCTAAAAGCATCCCTTCCATTAATGTATTCATTGAAAAATTTCTTGAGTATCGAGGGCTAATGTTCCAAATATGTGAAGATACCCTTTAGTATTTTTCCTAACCATTCAAAATGAGTGTCTCTATGATTGCTTTAAAGATGCGAAGGTTGAATAAGAAGAACATCAAGAAAAAAGTAAAGGTCATGATAGCGACGAAGATAATCTTATTAGAAATGACCCTTGTGTGCCATGTGATTTGTTTGAGGCTCTTCCATTTCCTCATAATATCATCCCTTAGTAATATTTATATTCCAATATATGTGAACATGATGAGCCAAATTTGGTTTCCCCTTCTAAATTTCACTTTCATGATGAAAAAATTGTTTGTTGAGGCCTTTATTGTAACAAACTCAAGTCAAGTTTCCATGTAAATAAAATAAAACTAAGGTCACGGGATATGTATTCCAAGGTGAATGGAGGGGAAAAATATTACATTGGGAATCACTTATGGTTTACTATTGTCTATGGAAAGTGACATTGGCATTGGAAAAGGAAAAATGAAATAAATGGCAATTGAATACAATAAATAAAGAAAAATAAGAGAAGAGGAAGATGAAGGGACATGAATATGGAAAATGTAGGAAAATTATAGGAAAAAGAAAATAAAAAGGAGAGAGAGAGTTCACACACAATCTTTGACATTCTATCATTCACTTAGAGAAGAGAAGAACAAGAGAGAGAGAATAAGCACCTAGACACAAGGGGGACTCAAGCAAGAAAGCAAGGAACAAGTAAGGTAACACTAGAAAAGTTTGGACAACAACAAGAAAGGGCATAAAATAGTTGTGAATTTACAAGTAACAATGTGCATGTGTGATTTATCATGCTCAGATTTGATGCATGGTCTATGCATTGGTTTATTTTTTATGTTTGATGTCATTGGCATGGGATTTTCCTGGATTGAAAATAGTGTACAACCTTGCCTTTTCCATTTCCTGGATAGCCTTGATGTAGTAGGATCCATATTTTAGTTAAGCTTTGGATTGCTGGTTTTTGGCTTGAGGGGTCCTGACCCAGGTTCATAGGTTATTTTGCAACCAACAAACCCTCCAACTACTGGCCTTTTTGGCAATGACCTGCTTGCGCAGATCAAAGTCTCACCCGAAGTAGTATGGGGGGGTGATGGAACCAGGTTTCTGCACCCTAAGGAAGAAAATAATGTGGTGGCCCTAAACAGGTTGATTGCAAAAATTATACATATCAGAAACAAATGCGTGCAAATACAAAACAATACTTATCAGATCGGCTAGTCACTGACATAGATGATGCATAAACAAATAGATCACAGATCGACTTCGTCACAAATATATAAGAATAGAACCAAATCTATGTAATGCACAATAACTTAAGCATTTTTATCCATGTATTTAGCCATCAATATATATTCATGCATAAATAACAAATCTACTCGTGCATATACAACTAAGCATAACAAAAGTAAATCGATCTCAATGCAATAACAGAATATAACTCAGATAACACAGTGCTTTTGGTAAAACCAATATTTGTATTAGATTCCAACAATTCAATACAACAAAATTTCCCTTACATTTACCCTTCCATGCACATAGCCAGCGGAATCCACACACAACCAGGACTAGGTCTCTGCACACATAGCCAACAGGAGCCTTTATACCCAAAAACCCAAACATACATAAGTGTATCATAGACGCATAAACACTTAGATCAAAACAGTACATTATTTTTGACATCTTAATTAGACTCGATCTATCTATTTATATCCATCTTAGCACGTAGATAATATGGTCTTAAACCATGGTTTGAGGCCCATATTTTACCCTTGAAACCTTTTTACATAAAAGAGGGACATTGACCTGCCCTAAATCCCCTTGACCTTTCCGCGCAGCACGCATATGAAAAAAATATAAAAATAGATATTCAAAATTGTAATACAGGGGACCTCACTCCAATAGGCCCCCAACACAAACCTGTGACTCATCTCGAGTCACTGTGGGGTCTTCTCCTTCATCTTGCGTTGGAGCATAGTGACAGAAGATTTGAGTAGAAACACCATGTCCAGACTCTGTGCAGCATCTCCCTATGCTTAAACGAGAAATTTATCTATAGTGGGCCCTTCCATGGCCAATTCAATGCTTCTTTGCATTTTCTGAATGGCCTTCAACATGCTATCAAATGTTTGCGACAAATGTAGAGCCTCCTCGGCTCATGACTACTTTCTAGCTTTGTGCAATTGTTCTCTTTGGCGCAGGCCCTTGATTTCATTTTGAATTACTCGACCCTCCTATAGGTAGGCGAGGTGCTGTGCAATAATGAGAGTAAGTGTTTTCATCCTAATATGAATAAACAGTTTCTCATTAACGATCATTTATGCATTAATGTGTGTCCATAAATGACAAAACAGTCCCAAATCTGGAAAAATCCCCTCATTAAATGAAACCTAGACACTCCCATAAATGGTAATAAAGTTGTCTTTTCCAGATTTATTGTTCTAATGGCTAGATTTTGGCACCTCTGTGACCCATTCAACCTCCTCATGAAACGACTGTGTGCACATCTCACTTTCCCCTCGCATCCACCATCCAGTCTGCGCAGATCCAATACTTTGGCCATATAGTCATTTGGTGCGCAAAGGTTCATCCATGTATGGATTCAATCGACTTCCATTGACATACCTGGGAAGATATTATCTACTCAATGTGGCCAGGTGCATTTCACCTATGTTAATGATCTCATTAACAATATATGGTCCTAGCCAATGCATCTTCAACTTCCCTGGGTGGCGTGCAAAATTGTTGTCATACAACAAGACAAAATCATCTTCCTTAAACAACTTTTGTTTGATGTGCCTATCATGCAATTCCTTTTCACGTGCCTTCTAAAATTTCTGGTGATAATTGAAAATAAAGAAATATTCCTCAAGTGTGACTAACTATGACAACCATTCCTCCATTGCATCTGCTTCTGCCATATTTGTGAATTCTACAATGCATAGACTGGGAAAAATTTACTCCATCGGAAACACAACTTCTTACCCATATACCATCTTGAACGATGTTCTTCCAGTAAAATTTTTACATGTGGTCCGGTATGCCCATAGGACTGTAGGTACGCGCTCATCCCAAGCATTCCGTTTAGCATTGCAAACCTTGGTAAGTGCAATCTATAATATCTTTTTGAAAGCTTCCACTGCACCATTCACCTGTGGGTGATAGGGAGTGCTCTTCTGATGATGCATTCGAAATTCATCTGTCAATGCTCCAATGGTTTCATTCAAAAAATGCGTACCCTGATCACTTATTAGAATCTTATGGCATCCAAAGTGATTCACAATATTCTCAAAGATGAACAACACGGTTGTATTCGCAGTATAATCCTTCATGGGCTTAACTTTAGCCCATCTGGTTACATAGTCTGTCACAGTGATTATGTAATGCACACCACTCTTATTTCCTAGAGGGTTAATAGGTCCGACAAAGTGTATGGCCCATTTCTCAAATGATTTCAGTGTCATCTTTGGATGCAAGGGAATCTCATCTCTGCGCGATGGATTTTCGGTCCTCTGGCATACATTGCATGGGTGAAAATGCTCATAAGCATCATTCTGCAATGTGGGCCACCATAACCTAGCTCAAAAAATATTTTGCATGATTGGATTACCTACATAGTGACCATCGAAAACCCCTCCATGAGCTTCATCTAAGATCGCACACCTTTCATACTCCAAAACATATCTTCGCAGAACTTCATCTACACCCATCTTGTACAACTTGGCAACAATACTAGTGAAGTTTGTTGCACGTGCCTCAAGCTCTTTCTTCTGCTGAACTATATATTCTTTAGGTGTGTGTCTAGTAGTCAGGATATGAATAATATCTGGAAAATTCACATCAACTACCTTGATCGAAAAAAAATGCACATCTGGTAATCCATCCTCCAAGTTCGTAGGTTTTTCACCGATCTCAATGCACGACAGATGGTTTGGCCAAACATTCAGTCCTCCTGGCTTCAAAATGTTCTCAAATTCATACTCCTAGAATAGTAACAATCACCTATAGATCTTCCCCCCCAACACAGGCTTATTGACCAGGTAATTTAAAGCAGAGTGATTAGTAAACATCTTGAAATGTCCTCCTTATAGGTAGTGGCGAAATTTCTGTAGTGCATACACCATCACTAATCCGTCTGTTTCCGTGGTTGAATAATTCTTTTCTGGGCTTGAGAATTTTTGACTAGCATAGGCAATAGGGTGATCAATCTCTCCAGCTCCTGGATGCACTAAAATAGCTCCGAGCACGTTACATGAGGCATCAACATGCACATGAAACACCTTAGACCAATTTGGAAAGACCAGTATGGGTGTAGTGACCATCTTTTCCTTCAAAAATTCAAAAATATTCTAACATTCTTCATCTCAACAGAATTTCACGTCCTTCTTGAGCAGATTCTCCATGGGCACAGTTATCAGTGCATATCCCTTAATGATATTTTGATAATACCTAATGTGCCCAATATTGAGCACAGTTTCTTGACATTCTTAGGAATTTCTAGATTAACTATTACTTTGATCTTCATGGGATCTACCATCAACCCTTGATGGCAGATAATGTGTCCTAGAAATATCCCGAATGGCACACAAAAGATACATTTCTTCAAGTTTAGTGAGATTTGATAATTTCTTTAGGTATCCAACATTAAGAATAGATTGGATACGTGCTTTTTCAACAACCCAAAAACAATCCAATCATCAAAGTATACCTCCAGGAAATTATGGATAAACTCGTTGGAAGAAACTAATACTACGCGTGAGAAGATGACAGGTGCATTCTTCAAGCCAAAGGGATGACTATATACTGGAAAGATCCCCATTCAGTTGTAAAGGTAGTCTTACTACGATCTTCTGGCACAATCCTGATCTGATGATACCCTGAAAACCCATCTATGAATGACTAAGCTTCTTGTCCTGTGACATTGTCTAGGATCTCATCAGAGAATCGAGTTGGGAATGGATCATGCACATAAGCATCATTCAATTTGCACATACCTACATAGTTCTTGATTTCTCCTTTTGTCTTCTTGTCTTGCACTACCATGGGACTCACCAAATCATATTCTTCTACTAGCTCTATGATGCCTACAGCCACCATCTTATCCAAGTCTTGCTTGAACTTCTGCTTATATTTTGGATTCAATCTATATGGGCGCTGCTTCATTGGGCATGCATCAGGTTTCAAAGTGATCTTCATAACTCCAAGTTCTCCAATTATTCCTTTCAATTCTGAGAACTTTATAGGGAACAAGTCTTGATATTATGTTAGTAGTTCAACAACCTTTCCTACTGTGTCATCATCCCAATAGTCTCCAATCTTTGGCAACTTTGGTTGCTCTCCAGATCTAGTATTCATCTGCCTAAGCTTTAGGGGTTTTTTCACATCTAGTGAAGTGATCGAGGGCCCAGTAACTGCGTGTTGTCCCTTAGATTATGGAATGGTAATATTCCTTGGATCCTCTTCATTCTCTTCAACCGTCAAATTTCTGCAACTCACAATATCCTTCATCTGCGCATCCCATACTAGAGAAGTGCATTCTATCATTGGCTTTGTTGTGTCAAAGATAACTTATTTAATGTTATGAAAAGCTTTACCAATCTTATCAAACCCACTCTTAACGCTAAATGTCAGACTGAAACTCTCCGTCAATGCAAACCATTCACTAGTACCTTGGGGAAGCTCTGTCTCTAGATACCAATCAGTAGGTACCTTCCCCAATGTATGAATGAACACGTGGATCCATTCAGGTCTCATTTCTACTCTCCATACCTTATTCCATCTAGTGAAATGTCTGTGTGGATCATCATTTCCAGAGTATACTTCTTCCATTCCGATAGTTGGACGTTCAAAGTGTAACCTCATCATGCGTCCACATTCATCCCAATTTCCCATGCTTTCTTTATGAGTCTCCCACCATCATGTTGTAGTAGCGCGTAGTCTCAGATACAAGGCATGGAATCTCTGTCCTTTTGGGACAGTTCTTTCAAGCTCTTCTAAAAACATGTTTACATCAGTTAAACCATCATAAAGCAGTAATTTGCGTACCTCATATGTTATACATCGAAGAGATATAGTCACTCGATTGCAGTGTAGCACAGATACTTCATGCAATCGGTTCTGCTATTTTTCCAATTATTCATCAAAATCTGAGAAGCAAGAGTTGTCCTTTTCCCAATTAAGATTTCCATCAACCATTGGGTTGATCCAATCTTCCTCGCACAAAGACAACTTATAGATCTGGTCCATATCATCATCAGCATGCACAGGTTCTATGTATCTTTGTCATTTTACAGGGTTTAAGGGGATTATTACTTTGGTTCCATTGATTTCAAACTCCATTTTCCTTTTCTTTAGGTTTATGACACTATCCATATCAATATCCCAGTCTAATCCCAACAACGTAGGATAAGGATCAGTATCATCCACAATTTGTATAACTTTGAAGTTTGCAAGTACATTAACACCTTCAATACTAAGTATGACCTATGACAACCTTCCTAATGGAATGATTTTCTATTGATTTTCCATGCACAGTTGAATGGTAGACCATTCCAGCTTGGGTTCTCCCATGTGCTGCCAGGTTTTCTTAGGTAGGAAATTTGCATCGTACCCCAGATCTAGAATAACCCGATCCATCTCATAAGAACTGATCTGCACGGCCATACACATCTCTAGCCCTGTCCTCTTCTTATTCTTATAGATTTTGTTGATTTTTTTTTTCTACCAGTAGTTGGTCATTCTCTGTGCAGTTATCTATCACGGCCTGAAGGTTCTCTACCGCCTTTTTTTCAGTAAGTTAATGCAAGCTTGTAAAAACGGTTTTATTTATTCATCTACTCCTACCTCCTTCATGGGTCTACCTGATGTTGACACACTTTCTTTTGCGAAATCCTTTCATGCTTCAACAAAAGTCTCTTTTGCGCACTGCAAATCAAATCCATCTTTTTTATCAGGTACATTACGAATGCAAAGGTCAGTATCCATCTTCTCTCCCTTATCCTCATTAGTGGCTACACAGCTCCTAGAGACCACATTCATGATAGGATCTTCCTCACAAGTTTATTCTCTAACCATATTAATATTCTGCGTCGAAGTATGCATATTTTTCTCTTGCATATTATAAATTAAAACATCTCAATATTCTATTACATGGTTAAGCTATCTACAATACCTGCATGATTTTCGCATTAGATTTGGACAATCGCGCACATAGTGACCAAAATATTCATAGTTGTAGAAAATAAACTACCCCCTTCCTCGACCATCTAATCCACCTGCTCGTCCTCTTCCTCTGCCCTAGAATCTACCGTGCTCAGAGGGGGATGCTGGTGAGGTAGGTTTTTCCTCCATTCTATATATTTAAGCTTTGTCCAAAATCATATCCTAAGTTCGACAGTGTTTATCATCATGTCCCAGGGATGGAAAAAATCTACAAAATAGCTGCTTTAGCTCACGTTGATATTTTCTGACCCTTGGATAGAAATTTGTTTCATGCAAACCCACAACTTGATAGATTGTGCACCATATCGGCCCAGCTGCGCTCTTCAGCGGGCTAGGTCCTCCAGCGTTCAGATAATTATTAAAGATAGGACATTGATCCTTATGGTGCCCAACAACTTTACATTTTATGCACCAGACCTCTGTGCATACCTCCTTGCCCTTATCTTTGCACATATTATGAATCTCCAAATGCATTGCTTCCAATTGACTCTAAATCTATTGAGTTCCAAGCGCAACTGGTGTTGGGGTAGCTTCCAATTTCATCACAATCTCCACAACCTTAGCCTATGTGGAATTCTTCTGTTGACCCAAGGGTTTGCGCAGATATGGGAGCAGCATAGCAAAAAACTACTCCTTGTGTTGGGTGTCATTGATAGTGAATCCAACATCTCTACTAGTGAAATTCAGCCTCTGATCTGCCTCCCACAGAGATTAGTTTACCTCTTGATGAGTATATTTCATTTCTATAACCAATTGTGCATATGACTTAGGATTCTTGAATTGTTCTTTTAGGGCATCTTTCACTTCATCCAGAGTGGAATTAGGGTTTTATTGGACAAATATGATATACCAATCTAATGTGTGATCTTGGAAAGCAATAGATAACTATGCTTTCTTAATATCATCATTATTAACCTGCTGAGCTCTCCATACAAAATTAGTCACAAACCAAAAGTGCTTAGTATCTTCATTCCCAATACCTCTAAAAGTAGGTAGCTTTATCGATGCATCCATATCTACGCCTAGAGTAGGTGGAGGTGGAGGTGGAGATGGACTGTGTGGTGGAGAGGACACTTGGTGAGATGAGTTTGGAAGTGGAGTGGATGGGGTCTACAAGATGTTCAAGGCTATTTGATCATTCTATTTTGATGAAACTACTTATCGGGATACTTCCTCTTCTTCAGAGTGCATAGATTCACTAGAGATACTAGTTTCTGGCTCACCTTCACTATCAGATCTATGCTTGAGAGGGCTATAAATAAATCCTTTCTTTATGTATTCACGATAAAGTCTTCCACTGTGCATAGTCAGGCCTCTTTAGGAAATTCATGCAATATGTTGGCACAGAGAGCCTTGTTCACATATTAACATCTTCAGCAATAAATTTAAAGAGTGCAAGAACTTACCTATAGGACCCTTGAAAAATCTCCTTTCTGCTTCAGAATATGACACAAACTGATCAATGGAAAATTCAGTTGCAAATCCTCGCAAGACACTATAAATCCAATGATCTATCATGCAGGTGCTCTTATTATCTGTATTTTCTAACTACTAAATCGATTCAGGAGTCCACTCAGTGACTGCATGGTCCTACGTGCAAGTATTGAATTTAGTCAATCACGAAAACCACTCATGCAGCTCAGTTGCAAAGGAACAAAATAATATCTCTTGAACTTATGTATCGATGTACTTCTAAACCCAACTTTCAGGTGGTATCTTAGAACTTCAATTTTCTTGGATTGCAAATTCAAGGATATTTCTATCCAGCCATTCTTGCAATTAGTTCTACATAGGGTGCAACAACATTAAATCTCCCTCAAAATTATCCTGGTCACGACAACGGAACCATTTTTTGGATTAAGGGGTTCTGACCCAGGTTCAGAGGTTATCGCGCAACCAACAAACCCTCCAATTGCTAGCCCTTTCGGTAATGACCTTCTTGCACAAATCAAAGTCTCACTCGAAGTAGTATGGGGGAGTGATGGAACCAGGTTTCCGCACCCTGAGGAAGAAAATAATGTGGTGGCCCTAAAAAGGTTGATTGGAAAACTTATAGATCAGAAACAGATGCGTGAAAATACAAAACAATACTTATCAGATCATCTAGTTGCGGACACATATAATGCGTAAACAGATAGATCACAGATCGACTCCATTGCAGATATATAAGAACATAACCAGATCTATGTAATGCACAATAACTTAAGCAGATTTATCCATGTGTTCAACCATCAATATATATTCATGCGTAAATAACAGATATACTCACACAGATACAACTAAGCATAACAAAAGTAAAACAATCTCAATGCAATAATAAAATATAACTCACATAACACAGTGATTTCACCAAAACCAGTCTTTGTATTAGATTCCAACAGTTCAGTACAACAGAATTTCCCTTAAATTTACCCTTCCACTGACACAACCAGGACTAGGTATCTGCGCACACAGCCAACATGAGCCTTTCTACCCAAAAACCCATACTTTTGAAAGTGTATCACAGACACATAAACACTTAGATAAAAACATTACATTATTTCTGACCTCTTACTTAGACTTGATCTATCTATTTATATCCATCTTAGCGCACATATACTATGGTTTTAAACCATGGTTTGAGGCCCAAAGTTTACACTTGAAAACCTTTTACATAAAAGAGGGACTTTGACCCAACCAAAGCCCCTTGACCTTTCCGCGCAGCATGCATATGCAAAAAGTCAGACAAAAAATTATTCAAAATTGTACCCTAGGGGATCCCGCTCCAACACTAGTATATTTTGGATCCTAGTTGAGGTGGTCTTAGGAAAATTTCCAAGGGTTGAGGGTGGGGATATTTTTCTCTTGGAACTCTTGAAAGATGGAAGAAGATAGGAAAATTCCTCTGGGCACGGTGAAGATATTTTGAGGTATCAAAGGTTGTTTTGTTTTGGTGATTTTTGGATTGGTTTAGGTGAAATCACTTTGGTTGAGGGTTGAGGTGGTTTAGCCTCTGGAAACCCTGCTTGGTTCTATTTTTTTTTCCCATGTTATCCCACATTCATGCTTAAAATATGGAACAAGGGTGATTGAATGAATTAAATATTTGGTTCAAACCAATCTATGGTCAGGTGGTACATGGAAGTTCCTGACTTCGTTGAATTTATGCCTATGTTATTATATGTTATTTCTTATTGATATCAATGACCACATGTATGAGTTATTGTTTTTATTTTATGATTGGTTTGTCATAACTTCTTTCTGGTTAAATGCTCGTTAGAGGTATGGTTAAATGATGTGCTCTTGTTGTGGATATTGTTCATGATTCGATAAGTTATTGAATGGTTACATGAATGTATGAGCTAACAAGTGTTGTTGTGGCTATCTTGAGAGGGAAACGAGGCTTCTTGATGATTCTCTGATGAAATTAATGAGACAATTAAATAATATGCATTCATGACCTATAGCTGCTATGTTCACCATATGTTTGTCTAAATGTTTATCATGTGTTTGGCATGTTTGGGAAATATCTGAGCCTTAATACAGATTATGTAGAATTTTTATTATCTTAGACTTGTTTTTGGAAAGTTCTGGACAGTTCTGGGCAGTGGCCTGTAGGCTAACCTGAAAATCAAGCACTGAATCCTCAACCACAGGCACTGAACTAAGGTTTTTCTGCTATAGCCACACAAAGTACGGCTTTTTCATGATGTTTCAGCCTTCTGGTTGCAAGGAAAACTTGGTATGCGTGTGGTTGGGTTGTAAATATTGGGAAAAAGATAGTTTTATCTCAAGGAAAGAGAATTAATAGATGTTGTATGAAATATGGGTGATCAAGTCTCCCTGTGAGGTTGTAGTGAGTTTTATAATGGTAGACCCCACCTCCATAACTGGAACATGGTTTTTGGGTCATGCATAGTAACTTTCCTATCATGTTTACCCTGATGAGCTTGTAAAAGAGGATAAATTTGGGGTGGGGTGTTATAGAGTGGTATCAGAGAGAGGTTGTAGCATTGTACCTCGGTCCTCGAATTAAATACATTTTGACATGCTTGCATGTCAGTTGCATATATGTTTTCCATGCATGCATGTTAGTTACTTATTGATATTGCTATTGTATCATGCTTATGATATGTTTTATCATGCTAATCTGGATTAGCTTGTTTAGATGAAATAGCCTCACCAACAATAAGTTGAGGTATGGTTTTGATTATGCTTTTATTTAGCTAAAAATGATGTATTGCAGCAAATAGAATGCCTAAATATGAAGAGCATAATAGTTGAGTACAATTCATATGACTCCCCATACAAAATAGAAGAGACATTAGTGGGATTGGAGAGATCAATTGAGCAGCAAGGAGAGGGAGACTCTCCTAATATAGCAGATACATTTAGAAGCTTGAGGGAAAAAATTGTAAGTTACAAGGCATATATTGAGAGATTGATTGAGGCACATGAAAGGCTTGTGAAGGTTCAAGAAAATCAAGCCGATTTTAATACAGTCATCCTCCAAAGTCTTTGAAATTTGTAGAACTAGGGATAGCTGGTAATTAGTCATGGGGATAGACAGGAAGAAAAGACTATTGGTGCAGATGGAACTAGGTCTCAATGAAGGCACATGTTGGAAAGGGATGATACAATGAAGAGTGGTAGAATCCTCGATACACATGAGACAACTATCACTTTTGGATTTTATTCTAGTTTTGCTTCCAGGAGACATCATCACCATCAATGCCAACATACTTATAGGAGAAGTGAGAGGGGGTACTTTCCAGAAGAATTCTAGAAAGGAAAGCCTCCTACTTTTGATGGTGAGCTGACTAAGTCAGAAGATGTAGAAGCATGGCTGCTTAGGATAAGGAATTCTCCAGACTTCGTGATTACTCTAAGAATATGAAATCCAAGATATCTAACATTAGACTCAAGGGAAAAACAAATATCTAGTGGGAATATGTTAAGCATATCAGAGGTATTAGAGAAGACGATATAACTTGGAAAGAATTTTAAGGACTCTTTAGGAAGAAGTACCTATATGATAGATATTATGATGGAAAGGCCAAGGATTTTTATGATATCAGGATGGGTTCCATGAAAGATGAAGAATATACAACCATATTTATAGAGTTGTTGAGATATGTGACCTATCCCAAGGATGATAAAGCAAAGATACAAAGTTTCATCACTGGATTTCCATTTCCATTCAAATTTTAGGTTGAGTGTGATGAGCCTTGGTCATTGGAGGAAGCCATCATAAAGTTAAAGCATTTTTATGAGCAGTCAAAAAGCAAGATTGAGTTCAAGCGTGACTGTAAGGGTAATGAGAATACTAAAGGAAAGTGACCCAAGAAGTGAGGAAGATCTTAGGACGCAGGTGACAAGGAAAATGTGGCTCCACATAATAATTTCAATGTAGCTGAGAAACAACATGGGTCTCAACTTGGAGATCAATAAAATAAAGGCAACATTGAAAACCATTGAATTTTTGGACTTATGGTGGAGATCATCATAGGAGGGATTGTCCATCAAATTAGGGTGGAAAACCTCATATCTACGTGCCTAAGAGGCACAAATAATTGGGGATATAGGCCATATCATTCACAAATTCTATGCAGTAGTGGATAATAGGAAGAAATATCATTAGGAATCCATTATCGAAAGGAAAGGTAAGCTTTATGATCAATTTGTTTCTATTTTGATTGACCCGAGATCAAATTATAACTATATTAGTCTTGACCTAGTGGATCAAGGTCGATTGAATATGGGAATGCATGCAAAATATTGTTTGGTGCAGTTGGATATAGGGACCAAAAGAAGAGTTCATTATTGGGTGAAGTCTTGTGCATTTGAGCTTAATGGCATGCATATAACAACACACCTAAATGTGCTTCCTTTGGGTTCATACAATATGATTTTGGGCATGGAATAGATGTTTATTCATAGGACTAAGGTAGATTTCTATGACAAGGCCATTGGGTGTCTATATGATTATGGAGAAAATAGAGTCTTGTAGGGAAAGAAGAAGCTTACATTAGTGAGAATGGTTACAATTATGCAATATAAGCGCATCCGTAGGAAAGGGTGTGTATTGTTTTCAGTTCATATTTCTAGTGAAAAAGGGAAGGAGGATAGGGTTGATGAAGTCCTGAGGAGGTATCTTGTCTTGTAACAGTTTCAGGATGTGTTTCTTGCAGAGATTCCAAATCTAGATCCTCATAGAGAGGTGTATTTCTCTATTGAGTTGATCCTGGGAGAAACACCAACATCTCAGACACCTTACAGGATGAGCATGCCCGAGTTGGTGGAATTGAAGTTACAACTTAAAGAGATTCTTGAAAAGGGATACATAAGGAAAATTGTGTTTCCTTGGGGTGCACTAGTGCTTTTTTCAAAGAAGAACGATGGTACTCTCAGATTGTGCGTTGATTACAGGTAGTTGAACAAGGTGAATATCAAGAATAGGTACCCATCTCCTCGGATTGATGATTTATTTGATTAGCTGAAGGGAGTAGCAATATTTTTGAATACTGATGTGAGATCAGGATATCATCAGGTGCACATCAAAGAAGAAGACATCTACAAAGCTACATTTTGTACAAGGTATGGACACTATGAGTTTTTGGTGGTTCCTTTTGGTCTTACCAATTCTCTAGCCGCCTTCATCCTTTTGATGAACAATGTGTCACACCCTTATCTGGATAATTTTTTGATAGTATTTGTTGATGATATATTGGTATATTCAAAGAATGAGGAGGAGAATGCAGAGCACTTGGTGACGATATTGAGATTATTGAGAGAGCATCAATTGTATGCCAATATCAACAAGTTTTTCTTCTTTCACAATCAAATTCATTACTTGGGACATGTTGTTTCCAAAGAGGGGATAAAAATGGATCCAAAAAATATTAAGGCTATCATGGAGTGGCTAGATTCGAATAATGTTTATGAGGTCAAATCATTTATGGGAATAGAAGGTTATCGCAGTAGGTTCATTAGGAAATTCTCTAATATTTTCTATTCAATCAAATATTTGCAGAGGCAAGGGAAGAATTTTGAATGGATTTCTAAGTGTGCAACTAGTTTTGATGAGTTGAATCATTTCCTTACCAATGCTCCAATTTTGAAGGGAAAATTTTAGGGACTAATATTCGTAGGTGGGCTAATTTTCCATGACTTTTCCAAAAAAAAGATTCGCCAATTTCCATTTTTTATAAAAATGATTCGCCCAAATTTTACGACACAAAATTATTTTACCTTAAAAATTGCCAACATTATATAGAGACTATATATAAAATCATTATAAATTTGAATAAATTTACAAATACATCAATAAATATTTTATAGTTTGCATATTAGGGGCTAGTGAGATTCGCCAATGTTTTAAACTTCAAGATACTTTTCCATCCTTAAAATTTTCCCTGCTGCTAAGGAGTTTATGGTTTGTATAGATGCTTGCAAGGAAGGATTTGCTGGATTCTTGATGTAGGAAGGATAGGTGGTTTGATATGAATCACGAAAGTTGAATGAGCATGAAAAAAATTATATGACTCATGATCTTGTGTTGGTAGCTATAATTAATGCGTTGAATATGTGGAGACATTATATCCTTGGCAGGAGGTTCATTTTTATGAGTGATAATAGTGGATCAAGGTACTTATTTGACCAAACCAATCTGAATGCAAGGAAATCTAGATGGTTGGCTACTCTGAGTGAGTTTGATTTTGAGATGATGTACATCAAAGGTCAGGATAAATGGGTTGTGGTTGCTCTTAGTAGGAGAGAGTAGGTGAATCATATTTCAGTTGTGAGCTCTTGTGGGATATATTTACACGAGCAGATCTTACATATAGGATAACATAATGAGAAGTACCAGCAGTTAAAGAAGAGATTACAAAAACAAGGTGAAGGTGATAGGAATGAGGGGTATCACATCATGACAGATGGCTTGGTTAGATTCAAGAGCAAGATCTATGTGCATCATACTGGTGAATTGAAGAAGATTATCTTGAGAGAGTTTCATGTCAAGCCATATTCAGGCCACCCAAGATACCATAAGAATTTGACAACTATCAATAATTTATAATATTGGACGTATTTGAAGAAAGAGGTGGTTGATTTTGTTACAAGGTGCTTGGAATGTCTACAGGAAAATGATGAATGAAAGCATCTTGCTGGTTTGTTGCACCCTATTCCAATTTTGGAATGGAAATGGGAGGTCATTTCCATGGATTTCATTATAGGTTTTCGTAGGACATCAAGGCAGCATGAATCCATCATGGTTTTGGGTTAAAGGATGAGTGAGGTGGCTCACTTCATTGAAGTGAATTGTACTAATTCAGATAGTGAAGTGGCTTAAGTATTCATTAAGGCGATAGTGAGGTTGCATGGAGTTTCCAAGTGGATTATATCATATGGAGGTGTCAAGTTCACTTCTAGGTTTTGGAAGGAGTGTTTTTCAGGCTTGGGGATAGAGTTAGCCTTCAATCAAACTTATCATCCACGGAAAAATGGAAAAACAGAGAGGGTTAACAATATTCTTGAGGATATGTTGAGGATGTATGTCATGCATTATTAAATGAAGTGTGAGGAGGATATTCCACTCATAGAGTTTGCTTATAACAATGGGTATTAGGAATCCTTGAAGATGAGTCCATTTGAGGCTCTCTATGGGAAAAGTTGTAATACTCATATCATATGGAGTGATCTAGTGAACAGGGTCTTAATTGGACCTGATATGTTTGAAGAGATGGAGAAGGAGATATAGGTTATTAAAAGAAATATGTAGGAAGCACATGACAAGAAGAAGAGATAGCAGCACATCAACATGGGGTGTTCAAGGAATTTAAGGTTGGGGAGCATGTGTACTTATGTATCAATCCCAAGAAGAAATCCTTGAGGATTGGGTCATGTGCCAAGTTGGAACCTTGGTATTGTGGGCCTTTTGAGATCCTTGAGAGGATTGAGCTAGTGGCCTACACAATTTATTTTCCACCATCGATCAAAGTCCATTATGTTTTCCGTGTTGCATTGCGTAAGAGATATGTGCAGGATGTTGATCATGTGATTGATTGGTTTTTATTTTAGGGAGAGTTCCAACTAGAGCCTCAATGCATATTGTAGAGGAAACAACTCATGCTATGGGATCAAGCAATAGAGAAAGTTAAATTGTAGTGAAAGCACTTTGGGCCCAAAAAAGCTACCTGTGGGATGACTAATCAAAGGCAAGCCTTATATACTTCTGTATTTGTTGGTTGAAGTAAATGAGTTTTGTTATATATATATATATACACACACACAATGAGAACTAATGAAAACATGCAAAAATATTTATTATTGGAGTTTTAGGACACAACTCATTGTTTTATTTACAATAAGAATTATATATGTATATTTACAACGAGTTGTGTTCTAAAACTCCAATAAGAAATATGTTTGCATGTTTTCATTAGTTCTCATTGTAAATACAAAAATGGTCTATGTTATAAAGCTCCATTAAGAAGTATGTTTTGTTTTCAGCGGTTTGGATGGTCATAAGTGTCATAGAACACCAAGGACTGTGTTCCCCCAAGGGAGAGGGATTTGTAACATTCCCAGGTTAATTTTCCATGTAAATAAATAACACCAAGGTCATGGGACACATATTCCAAGTAGAATGGAGAAGACAAATATTACATTGGGAATAACTTATGTTTTACTATTGGTGATGGAAATTAGCATTGGAATTAGAAAAGGAAAAGGCAATAAATGAAAATTTAATATAAGAAATAAAGGAAAATAGGAGAAAAGGAAGATGAAGGGACAAGAATATGAATGCAAAGGAAAATGAAGGAAACGTAAAGGAAAAAGAAAAAAAAAGGAGAGAAAGAGTTCACACACTCTTGTACATTCTAACATTCACGTCGAGAAGAGAAGAGAAAGAGAGAGAGAACAAGCACTTAGACAAAAAGAGAACTAGTGCAAATGGGGAGAAAATATGACATATATTCGTTGGCTATTCGAGTCATAGTCATCTGATATTTGACACATTGGAGATATAATTTTCGTCGGTGGGATTGTGTAGAATTGCCGACATTATTTTTAGTATTGGATATTTGACAAGGTTTATGTCGAATATCTAACACAAAATATGGCCAAAAGTTTCTTTGATCGCCTGACGCTTTGTGATTGGATTTGCAAAGCCAACACATGTCGGATTTGCAAAGGGCTAAATGTCGGATATTCCCTGCCATAGACATAGAAACATCCCATGCTTGGACATAAAATATGTGACATCGTATTATACTAGTTCAATGGTATTTTACGGTTTGTTCCATCAGTATGGATTCCAATGTCTAACGGTGTAACGTCAGATAATCGACGTTACAATAAGTTTAAACAACGAGCTAAACGTCGGATATCCGTGTTAAATTTTTAGATTTTTCTATGTTGTATCAATTACTTTAGTCCAAATTACTTTTTTATAAACAATGATTCTAATTATAAGCAATGTAATTAATCATAAATTGTAACTGAAGATAGAAAAATGCATGCAGTGATAAAGAAGACAACAACACAACCATAAGTGAGAGAAAATTGGTCCAAGACCAGGGAAAAAAAACCACAAGGGGGAAACCATTTCAAATCTTCTTCTTTAATAGATCACCACAATTTTTTTTCAGTAGAGAGTACAATGATCCTAATGCATATGAAGTGGAAACAAATATATCATATCTACAGATCTACAGATCTACAACAACAAAAAACCTAGATCCAATAGATCGTTGAAACCAAGTGATATCAACTTCCAAATCCTAAATCTGAATACAGGATGCTCTTAAATATTGATCACAAACTTCAGGTTCTGAGCGACTAATGTATGGAAGCACTACACAAGCAAGTGAAGATGACCTGACCCAAATATGCTCTTAAAACCCTTGGGCATGACCTCAACAAAGTTGTGCCCATAGCTAAAGCTCCCTTGGTCACTTTCATGACACACTATGCCTGAGGCTATGCTTCAGATAAGCATGATCTAGCCTCGGGACCTTGGCCGCGGCATTGATAAGCTTTGCCCGTGGATATGGCAGCTTGGTCACTACCTTGCCACACTGTGCTCGTGGATTTGGCCCAATTTCACCAGTTCTGTGCTTGCGGCTATGGCATAGAAGCCCTAGATCAGAGCGAGCCTCTCACTTGTGATTCAAAACCCTACATGAGATTCCTTTGGTGAACCCGTGTGAACAAAAATAGAGAATACGATCCAAGACGAAGAGTCCAAGAAGAAAATTTCATGAGCAAATGTGTGAGAATGAGCTTGAGGTTTCTTCTATTTATAGTTTTTTTGAGGGAATGCTTGGGGATTTGAAACAATCCACATGTGTTGAGGCCGACCCATTCCATTTCATTAATAAATAAATAATTCATTTTGGTGGTGTTTTTGTTACACAAGTGTACCAAAAGTCACCTCTCTAGCAGCCAGTTGCTACTTGCAAACATCACAAAGAAGATGATGGTGTTGTTATTGGACAAACTAAAAAAAATATAAGAGAAATATCATAAGGTAATTAATACGTATAATAACATGAACTTAAACAAAAAAACACAAGATAAGAATGCTCAAATGGAGCAATAAAACAATACAAACAAATGGAGAAAACTCCCTTTATTGATTGCTGGTGGTATGAAGAATACAATGCTAACACTGTTGTAGTGAGTCCTTTGAGCTATAGAGCTCAAATACTCAAGAAAAGGGAGCTCACTTTCCTTGGTTTCCTTGCATGTAGCTCCCCCCTCTCTCAAAAGGACTGTGAGCACTCACTAATGATGAAGCTCTCTTCTTCACTAGGATGTTGGATGACCAACATGCTAGTCTCTCTAATCCTCTTGGTTCAACACTTGAAAACTGGTGTTGCGATGGCACCAATTTGTCCAGCATAACAATGTGTCTCCCTTTGATCTTCCCATGGATAGTTTATATAGAATTTTTTTGAACTCCCTTCCCTCTCTTGGCCCAAGATTGATAATAACCCAAGAGTAGGACATGAGATTCCTTTGTGGGCTGCATAACTCCTCAACGTGACTTGAATTCGGCTGACCTTGATTGTAATTGACAGAGAATCATCTTCACCAAGTGTGTCAAGTTGTCCCGGATGGTGAATTTTCGCCATCCCCAGGACCACACAGATATCGAAGGATAAAGCGCGTTGTGTGCAAAAATATTTTACTGCTAGTTCATTGTCCGCCAATTTATGACTGAACCTTAGGAAATAATTAAATTTTGTCCTTCATAATGTATTTTTTCTGGGAAATATTTATTTGTACTTTTTTCTTGACATTTTCTAATGTATTTTTCCTTTTCGATTTTTTGGTGTTAACAATTCCCCCCTGATGTATGAGGTTTAGGAGGAACCATATAGCCGAAACACATTACATTTTCTTTTATGTATGATTTGTTTGAGAGAGAGAGAGAGAGAGTAACTTGCTTTGGAGATAAGCAGGGGAACCCTTGTTCTGAAGTAAAAAATAAACCATTATCTATAGGAAACATGTAAGTGATAAAATAAGAAATATTTCTACAAGGCAGGCATGCCCCATGCTCGTGATGATGGCTAGTTAAGATAATATGAAATGGTTCCCCGACCAAAGTTTGTGGCAATGGCTTCAGGTGGTGACGCATGGTCTAAATAAGTGATGGATGCCATGGGAGGTGTGGTTCTACTAACCTGCAAGGTTGTTTATCATGTGCAAGGTGAAGTGATGATAAACATGGTCAGGTGAATGAAACCTATGGTTTATTCTTCTGAAGAAATTATGTCAGGATATGAAAAGATTTTAGAGGGAAGCCTATCATGATGAGAATAGAATGATACCTTCTCTTGTACTTTTACCACTTGGGAAGTATGGTGATTTGGTGTGCCTGCAACTTGTGGCAAATAACCCAAGTAAAAGCACCTTTTTTCATACAAATATTTTGAAATAACATGAATTCAAATCAACAAGATAGGGCATACATGAAATGTAGTATGGATGGGGGGGCGTTGGGCTCGAAAATGATTCTTTTTTAAATTTTAAATTTTAAATTTTTATTTTATTTATTTATTTTTATTTTTTATTATTTTTTGTATTTTTATTTTTTATTATTTCATTATTTTTATTTTTTATTTTATTTTTTTAATTTTTTTATTTATTTAATTTTTTTTATTTATTTCTAAAAACTAGAACAAGGAGCTTCAGATTGAAGATGATGAAGTGTTAACCACTATGTCTCTTGCGGTTTTATGACTGGATATCCTGAGCTCCAGTTATGGGCTCCCAAAAATGGTGAAAATGACGATATAAAGGCTAAGATGGCCCTTTTTTAGGTCATTTGTGTTTTCTGAGCTTGAGAGGCTAGAGTTTGAGATTGAAGCGTTTCTTGCCGTTGTGGTCAACCAAAGCACCAGGGATTCACGTCAAGAGTGTCAGGTAGGAACTAGAACCTCATATTTTTCAATTTTGTCATTTTCATGTTGGGGGCTCATACAGGGTACCATGTATTACCTCTTCTAGCTTAGTTTGTTGAGGACTGCACATGCGACTCTATGGGAGTCGTGTCGTCGCCACACAAAGAGCAAGTCTTTGCATGGCAACCCCGCGTCTTTGTAAATTTGAGGTGCACTACTCTCCACTTTTGTCCTTAAAAGCTTGTGAGTTATGGTTTTTGAGTTTCTTGTTCGGAAAAAATGATTTTTTGGTGTTTTTGGTGGCATGATGCTTTGAAGAGAGAGGGATTGGCCTGCCCTTCGCATCCAGGTGGCCCATAATCTGCACACATGTTAGTATTTGGCTCGCTAGGGGTTACTAAAATTTCTTGATAATTTCATTCTGAGGTAGCAGGACCAGTTCTTGCGATACCTGGTTCGATGTTTGGACTTTTAGAGGTGCATTATGGTAGTGCATGATTCTGATCTGAGGATATGGCCTCAGAAAGATATACACTTTGTGACTGGTCTCTTGCCTCACAGGGTGGTTTTACCTTATCCACTACCTAGAGGGGCAGTGAACATTCATCATTGGGTAGAGGAGGTCGGTCACTGCGAGCGTGATTCTATCTCGCGTGGTTATTTTCTCATGTCCTATGTTTATAGACGTAGTAGAGTTGGTTGCTCTATCTATGATTGTCGACTTGGTGGGGTCATCTTTGCTCGACATGGTATCAGGCCGCATATAGAGTTTTTTTTTACTGCTCCAGGCAGGGCACTTTTTTGACTAGGCTAGATCGGTATACCGTGGTATGGTCAGCCAGTTGGCCAAGGTGTAGTGATGTGCGTAGATGACCTTTTTTTATGCCAACATCCTGTGTTGTATCATGTATGTATGGGTCGTTATGCTACAACCTTTTGTTGCAGTGCCACTGGGTCCTCCAAGGGATCCTCAAATGTGTCGATGGGCTCTTGTTATGCCTTGTCATGGTTGGGGTGAGGCAAGACAGTACTAGGATGAGAATATAGAGGAGTTGTTCGATTCAAACCCTCATTTATTTCCAGAGTTCCCGTATGTTGGGATTTACTTCCGAGGTGATCTGAACATTGGTCTTCTTCTTGACTATGCTTGGGGGCCAACAGGTGTGATCTTTAATTTTTGCGCATTTTGAGTATTCTTTTCATGTATTTATTTATATGTTTTTATGGTGATACTTATATTATGCCTGTTTTAATTTGTAGATGCAGGGCACGCGGGGCGTCCCTTAGGCTTCCTGGTTGGCCATCCTCCTCAGAGGGGTGCGCTGGGGGCATACCATGCTCAATAGGGAGTGCATATTGGTACAAGCGGCCCCTCAGGGGAGGGAACTTGTGCTACTACTACTAGGGTAGATGCAGTGCTATTCACATGCATTGAGGCATCTGAGGCCTGAGCATTGGTTGTTGAGGCTCGAGCTATGGATATTGAGGCTTAGTTAGCCATTGCTGAGGCTTGAGCTATAGATGTCGAGGCTCATGTTAAGACATTCGGTCCTCATTTGCATGATTTTGAGGATACTTGGAGTAGCCTGGAGAGCCTTACTCGAGGTCTGCCCACTAGGGGTTTTAATGACCTATTTGATATATGGCTGGATATAGCGATGGCCTGTGAGCAGGCTCATCGCCCAACATTACACCGCAAAGCACTTGTAGTAGTTATTTTTGCTCCGATTATCACTCAAGGTGTAGATGCGGGTCGAAAATAACAAGCTAGAAGGGCTAACCCTAGATTTTTGATGTATGACCTAGGGAAAGCACCCCTTATGAGAATGCTTCCTTATTTTTTGATGATATGTATTTTTTCCTGACTGAGAGCTAGTGGAATTATTCATTGTATACTAGGGCACATATTTTTTGATGTATATATGTGATATGTATCTTGATGGCTCTTATGATTGTGTATATGGTTATTTTTATGATGTTTTTATATGTTTATGATGGATGTTATGATTATTCTAGATTATTTATTTATGATGGTATTTTTCTCATGGTTGATTGTATATTGAGATGCATTCCAGTCTAGGACATTTTTATCTATGCGGTCGACTACATGATTTTGATCTCTTGGTATATGTATAAATGTAATGTGATCAAAACTGCGGGAAAATCTTCATGCATAAAAATACTTCCTAAATAGGCATGAATATCATACTTGAAAGGTTTGGTTTAATTCTGAAACCACTAAATGGGATTCAAGAAAGAAATGTAAATTCCTGATGCCTTGGATGGAGGCATCGCGTAGCAGTTTGAAGAATGCGTCATATTCTGCTTGATTGTTTGTGGCTGACCCGATACACACTCTGTTGGCGAGGTGTTATCTCTCCACCATATCTTCGAAGGTTGAGAAGGAGACCAACAAAGGTAACCACAAAATGCTTTTACCTATTAGCTAGCCCTACTAGGCTGAGAGGGCTCTCTCAGTGAGATAAAAACCAAATTGACTGGATCATGGAGATTTTAGGCTAGATATAATATTCTCTAGGGTTTGGTTTATTTTGAAGGTTTGTGCTGGATGGTGAGTTAGGTCTAGGAAAAGCTAGGTCAGGGCTCTTAGATGTAATGGGGCAAGGTAGGCACACACTTTAGCACTTTAAATATATCTGGGGAATAAGGTAGATTTATAGGCCTTCAAAATGAGCATGAACATCATGAATTCGTTTATATCAGAAGAAAATGAACATAAATGTGAAAGATTCTCCAAAACATAGCATTGAATTAATGAATTCTTCTTATCAAACTTAGAAATCAACCACATAAGATATGGAAATAAATATGGAAGGTAAAATACATTCAAAAATATGATAACCGAATAAGAAACATTGCTAAAACACATACCACATGAATCCCACCACAATAACTGCAAACTTTGTTTATTAGTTCTTTCCAAAATCACAAAATACACTAGTGTTCCAAGCTAAATTCCACATTCCAAGCTAAATTCCACATAATAAAACCTTTTAAAATGATTACAAGAGGCCTCATATAGATACTAAGGTCGAAATCCTCCCTTGGAGGTTGAATTTTCTAGCAATAAATTCAAATACATGCACCTATCTGATCACTGCTACACACTAGGGAGGTTACTCAACCATTTCCTCTTTTTTTCTAAACCACTTGAGCTAATTTCTCAAAGCAATAAATTCAGGATAAGACACCTATTCAACTCCATTTTTACCATTTACATTTAAATTTTGACCTTTAAATTCATCTACTTTCACCTTTTGAATTTTACAAAAGTCAAACTAGAAATTGGAGAAAATTACACAGTGAAATTTAAGTAAAATCTCAAAAAATTGCAGAAGCGTAGAACCATCTTGGAGGCCATTTTTAGGCACATTCCTGAATTTAAAATTGAAATATGAAAGAATGGTAAACTATATTTGTCTGTCTAGTTTCCATAAAATCTTTAATTTTTTAAAATGACCCATTGGAAGGCCTTCAAAAACTCATTCTCCCAAGTTGTCTCAAGAAGTGTCGTGCCTGCTCCAAAACAGTGGCAGAAGCATATAAATAAGGTGGTTTTTTGAATTTTTCTTCAAAACCTGATCTTGTCATGGAAAAATAAATCCAGATATGGAATTTAGTCATCAATATATATCCATCCATGTAGAAAAAATTTCATTTGGATGCCCAGGGAAAAAGGGTCGCGCCCCTTGCGTGACACTTTTGTGTCCCAATTTCTGCAAAATTTCTGGGTTTTCTGGAAAAATAGGTCTCAAATATGGAGTCATATATCTTTAACCATGAAATTTTTTGAAACATTGAGATTCATTTGTGTTCTTTGGGATGTTAGGGACAAAAACCTCCTCCATTTTTCTAATATGCTTCTCTGATTTCCCACAATCTTCTCTTCAAAAAGGTGCCTAAACCAGGAAATTGCACAGTCAGAAAAATAGGTTGTGAAGATGTGAATGAATATATAATTATGTAATACCTGTGTAATAAATGAGAGATATTTTATTTCTTTGGCATGTGATGAACAAAAACCTCTTCTAGTTTCCCAAAATGCGGCTCCGATTGTTCACAACATTCTCTGAAAAAATATGTCTAAAACAAGACTTTTCTGGAAAATTTCACAAGAGGGTTGCGCAAAAGGATTGCGCTGCTTTGAGAGAGATTTTAGAGTTCTTCCCAGAGTATTATTGGGCTGAAAGTGGTATTTTTTGAAATCTTAGGATTTCTGATAAAAAATGGAGTCATTAGGCACCATAAACCCCTTCTCGAAACCCTTGAAAAATTGATTTGAAGACAACCTATCCAAAAGTGCAGAAAATGACCTAGAGAAACTGTATTTTGAGAATTTATCTCAAAACATAATAATTGTGCATAAATTGAAGGATTTTTTTGTTCTTTGGCCTATGATTGACAAAAACCTCTTTCACTTTTGTAAAATTCAGTTCCATTACTTCCGAAACTGATTTTGAAGCCAAATTGTCCTTGTCTGCATTGTGAACCCTAGCAAATGATCACAAAACTATGAAAATGATGCCATGGGTCTGAGTTGACTCAAACTTGGAAACATGCCCTCCTTTTTTGTACTTTTTTTTCTCATTTTCCATGGTGTTTTTTTGTATGATAGAAACCCTAGCTTGATGGGAAGGAAGGAAAGGGTGGAATCTAGGAAAACAAGGGAAAATGGGGAAGCGAGTTTAGGGAGGGAAATGGAGGGGATAGGAGTTAGGGAAAAATATGAAAACATGATGGGAGATATGTGAGTGTTTTAGGAACATAGTGCAAGTGTAATTCCTTGAAATGGATAAGGGAAATTTGGGCAAAAGGCTAAAACACGGTCCTAACCCAAAATCTCTGCAAAAACACAATGAGAATTAGGGTTTGAGTGAAAATGAGAGTAATGAGAGGTATGAATGATATAAAATGATTTGGTAAGGAATATAGGTGATGTATGAAGGTTCATATATGATAAAACTAGGGGCTTTCTAGCTGAAAGAAACCAACCATCTCTGCAATCCAAAACTAGTTTGAAAACCCTAAAAGAGGGAATCCACTCTTTGCTAAAGAAATTCACTTGAAGGAGAAGTAAGGAATGTTCACTTACTATTTTAGAAGCACCTAAACCTTTAATCAATTGTTATCACTGGAAAATCAGACAAGCCAAGATGACATTATTTAATGTCAGGCAGAATGATTTACAAGGCTGAGAGACATTAGATAATCTGAAGTATTTAAAAATATCTAAGGCCTGAAAGGAAAAATAAAATTGCGCACAGTAAGAACCAGTCGAATGCGCATTTGCACAAAAAATTCTTTGATAAGCGTGCCTTTTCATGGATTTTCCTCAAAAATCCCCGCAGTCCTGAGAGTGGCGAGAGTCACTTTCTGGGACCACAAGGCACACTCTAGGACATTGATCCCACACTTGAGGCCACCTAAGGATAGCCACCCAAGCCTCCTTAGGACCTAAAAGGAGCACACAATGGAATAAATGTGACACACAATGGAATCACCGTCCTCTCTTGGGTCACCATCCACAATGTACTAAGAGAGGGAAGGAGGATTTGAATTTTCCTATAAAAGGCCACCAAGAGATGAGCAATATGAGAGCACATTGTTACGTTGGCCAAAATTTCCCCAAGCAATACAAACAGTGTGTGATACGGAGCATAGATAGAGGGGACTTAGTTGTTGGCCATCCAACAACTCTAGTCCACCATAGTAGAGAGAGGGAGACTTTGCGCCAAGGCAGCTCGGAAGTAAAGACATGCTTGCATCGGGACTTGGAGCTCCATAGTTCCAAGGCCCCCTTGGCAAGTGGGTTAAAGTTTCATCCTAATTTCCTACCATTACTCAATAAGAGGGGATGTAAGCACCGCCGTTTGGATTATTGAAATTTTTTGACTCTATTTTGAGCTTTTGATTCATCTGTTTTAGTTTTAGTTTAGTTTTTATGTTTGAATATGCATGTTATTTCTCTATCTAGTATGTTTATGCTTGAGCATGTTCCACTAACTTTATCGACTCCATCTATTTTCTGCCTGTGACCAATAACTTAAGAGGGAAAAACCACCCCTCTTAAGCAAGTGTGATTTGGTACATTCATGCGCCAAACACACCAACACAGGATTGGAAACTCCACTAACTTTTATTTCGAAGTTTATGTGGTTATGCCTTTTTTCAGAGACCTCTGTCTTTGTTGTGGAGTTGGGATGGAATTTCCCCCTTTCTCTCCTTCACTGCCTAGTTCATCCCAAGTGACAGGTTGAAGCTAAATAGCTCCCAAAAAATTACATTATAGGAAATTGTGCGCTTTTCTTCCAGGCAGACGCACCCCAGTGTGCGTGTTCAGAGGTGAATTGCATGCAAAAATTGTGCCTGTTCCAACATTTTGCACACAGAAACCAGAAGTAGTATTTTTCCTACTATTTCCATCATTTTATTTCTTGTAAAGGTGACTGGAAGCCCATAATAAATCTTCCAGCAATGGTTGAGGTGCCCCACAACATGCTAAATCTCACTCTTAGCTGCTTTTAGTAGTTTAGGTGTTGGTTTTATTTCAAGTTGATTTTCGCAAAGTTAACGCATAGTTTAAGTAGGAGGAAAATTAGCTTGCTTTCCGAAATACTTTATGTTTTGCGAATTTAGGTACCAAAACACCTAGTTAATTAGGCAAAGTAAGTGGCCCAAGTTTACGCATGCTTAGCTAGTTCATTTTTCTAGTGTAAAAGTCATTAGTTTAGTTCACTTTTTGCACTAGGATTTCGGGACCAGGATCGATTTGTCGATAGAAGAGCAAGTAATATCTACTGCATTTTCACCCTCCGGTGATCCTAGGAAAGCATATGAACACTCCCTATTTACATCTCACCATCTCCCTATAGTTGATCATTTATATTAACTAGGAAAAATCGAAAGCAACCCATATCCGCGCAAGTTTTCTTTTGAGCAAGGAACAATAGAACATAGTTTAAATAGGGTATTTTGAAAAGGATCATCGCATATCCACATGTTAGAACTATGTTCTTGTTAACCTTTTGTTCCAACACATCCACACCCTAAGTGAAGTAAAGACACCTAAAACTAACTTAACAAAACTCACTAAATTGTCCCCATAAGGGCCACAAAAGAATTTATAGTCTAAGTTAGGACCAAGGGGTTAGGCATCCAATAAGCCACCTTGTTCATTCTTCATCTTAAAAAATAGAATTTGAATGTTTAGGGAGATTTCAAATCCGCCTATTAGCCCACAAAAACGAAAAACCGAGTGCGACAGAGACTCGATTTAGAGGGTGTTACGTTTAGGCCTAGTGCATGCGGTATCAGTTGGGGCTACCTGACCCGGCTGATACTCGGTATTGTCAGTTGAACTACCAAGAAGCCCAAGAATCGAATGCTCACGTGGGACAGCGATTCTTAGTGGCTAAAATTAGTGAATCCTTTCCCTATAGTTGATGGTGCAAGCAACACTAGATCCTCTACCCTCACCTTGGTAGATTTTCTTCGGTTGACTGGGGGCATTACCAATTCCTTCGAGATGTTGTGCCAACATTCGCAATATATATTCTCAAGGCCCAATTACATTTGAGTGTGTGAGGATGATTAGGTCTTATAGGATTTGAGTATCATACAAAAACAATAAAAAACCATATTTTTTGATTGACTGATCACATAGGATTAATCTAAAGGGAAAATTTATTTTATTTTCGCTTTGTTTTATGTATGCAATCAAATTATTTCTTTGATTATAGTCTCTATCCTCTCAAATATTTCCAAAACCATACCTAGTCGACGTCAGAATGGACCCAATGGGACGTCGTCGATCTAGATGCCTTTTGGATCTCCCCCCATTACCGGGAGGGGTTCTAGGTCTTTTTCCATTTAGGCGTCAAAGACAAAACACTGCCACCCTTATTGGTTCATCCTTTATCATGGCATATTTATTCGGGAACCCTCGTCGGTCTCCCAACGCCACACTGGTGAACACCCCCACAAGGTCACCACAGAGCACTCCTCCCAAAACCCCTAGCAGGCAGAGGAGTGCTACCCATTTGAGAAGCCAGGTGAATGCAAAACAAGGTACTTCGCAGAAAAACCCTATTCCTAACCAGAACATTGTGTTTTCACAAGTTGCAATGGCTACAATCTCACAGTCACCTTTTCTAGCCTCATTAAATCTACCAAATTTAACCAAGTTAACAAAAAAAATTGCACACTACCCCATATGGCCTCCCATGCCCACGAAGCTCCCTTCGGACATTCCAAAATTTGAAGGGAAGCAAGTGGAAGACCGAGGAAATCATGTTATGACTTTCCACCTATGGTGTTTGTCGAAAAACATCGTTGATGATACTATTCGACTAAGACTGTTTCAACACACTCTAACTGGAGTAGCAGCGAAATTGTATATGTAGCAACCCTCTGCTACACATGTGTAATATTCCTAAAGTTTAGCTTTTAGCTAAATGGAATATTATAGATTATCTTTTCACTAGGTAGGTGAATAACTAGGTGGGGAGGCCCATAAATCTCCTTAGTAGCAATAAAAACACTTCAAGTGTGAAAGGAGACTTTCTAAGTAGCTAAATAAAGCACCTTTGAGTATGAACAGGGGTTGGTTCATGTTGAACAGGTCAACTTTGACCGAGTCAATAGCTTTGTTATGGAGGAATGGACATTAAATGAGGAATAACGCAGTTTTAGAGGGAGATTGATTGCATGGAGGAAATGACCTAATTGAGTGGGGCCAAGGGCAAGGAAGCTCATAATCTATATAAGGAAGAGGATGAAAGCCATATGGGGTGATGTTTTTGGATTATTCTTTTGTGTGTAGTCTGTTTATACCTCTTGCATTCTTCAACTGTTTAGTTGAGATTGTTGTGATGTTTAGCACTGGGTGTTCCCGAGCGGGAATCCCACCTATTTCCTTGAGAGGCCTCTTGGAAGAGCATTGCATTTCATTTCCATATTTAGGCTTAAGGCCAAACTACAGCTTTCTTCATCAGCGCAGTTTCTGTAGGATATTTTTTGTCTTGCAGGGTGCAACAGTGGAGAATTAGATCGGGTGTCTTCAGAGCTAGTTTTTGTTGAAAATGCAGCAAGATAGTCGACAGTGAGGCAATCGCTTCACTAAAAGGGAGCACATGAGGAGCAAAATCACAGCGCAAAGTGTATAGACTATGTCTATTTTTAGACATATGGAGCATGGTCCGAGGATTGCAGTATGTTATTCTTGGAGTATTGGTCATGTTGGTAAAAATAGATGGACCTCTATTTTTAGACATTTAGGTCGAAGTCTATTTTTAGACTGCCTATCCTAAAAATAGGGAAGTCAAATATTATTTACCCTTAATAATATTTGGACTCTAAACTTCAGTTTACTCTCTTGGAGCACTTCAGTTCGAGACTTGGAAGTGGCTCATGCATCTGACAGAGGAATTACGCTATTCCTAGGGGTTTGGTGAGCTCATGCATGGTTGACTTCAGTTAGGACTTCAGTGGCAGAAGTTTGGTGGAGTTAATGAGACAGCTAGTGGAGTTGTGTTCGGTTTAACTTAGTTGAACTAGTTGACATTAGTTTAACTAGCTAATCAACTAGTAATGAGTGGAGTGAATTAAATATTATTTAATTCATTAATTAGTAACTCATTATTCAACTCAAGAACACATCAGTTCACTATAGTGCATGGACAGTTCAGTGGAGACCAGTGAAAGAGGTAGATGAAAGGGTGGAGTTAGCTATCAGTGGCGACATCAGTTGTGCATGAGATTTGCACCACACTTGGAGAAATTTCCCATGATGATTGCGCTGTCAAGCCAAGGAGATTCGAACCTTGGATCTCTATATAGACAGGCCATGATTGTGCAATAGAGGCAAGGCAATTAGTGGTGAGTTTTGAACCAGTAACCTGTTCAAAACCAAGCTAGTTTGTGTGTAACTTTATGAGAAAGTACTGAGTACTTGTGAGGAGTATTGTACTAATTTTGTTACATGTTTTCTCCATTATAATATACACAATAGCTGCGGGGTTTTCAGCTATAAGCTTTCCCCATACATACTGTGTTAATGTGTATGATGAATTGATGTGCTATCGCTTGTTTTATTTCCGCATGCGTGACGATCTGAGTGGAAGAGATTATGTGTTCCATATGAATTCGAATTGATATGTGATCAGGATAGTCTCAATGGATAATTGATCATTATTCAGAAAATTTCTACATGGTATCGGAGCTATTGAAGAAGAGATTGATCATCACAGTGATTACAAACTTATTTCGATAGACAGAATCTGCATGCGGGCCAGGAAGCCTCTGGATCCATCCTTTCTTTGAAAGGTGATATATCCAGTAAATGCCCCTGCAGTCGATCTCTGTGCTAGAAATAATTTTTTCTCACAGATCAAGGGTGATTGAGCTTTGAGGTGGAATTTAGAGCAGTTGAGCTTTGAGGTGGAATTCGAAATTTTGCAACAGTTTTGTTTTCTTGGTGCCAGTGTTGAAAATGTCTTTCAACGGGTTGCGACTCGAATATGCTCTTGAAGGCAATTCGAATTATGTTGCATGGAAGGATCGCATGGAGGCATTATTAGAAGATAATGGTCTGAAGGAGTTCGTAGATACGGATGTCCAAAAGCCCACTGATCCTGCTGAAGTCGAAGCCTGGCAAAAGAAGATGGCGAAATGTCGAAGGATCTTGTTGGAGGGCGTCAAGGATCATATTGTATCCAGCCTGCATGGAAAGGCTTCTCCATATTTAATGTGGAAAGCTTTGACGGATCTATTCCAAAGTAAGAGCGACCAAAGGAAGCTGGCGCTCAAAGATAAGCTCAGAAACATCAAGATGGAGAAAGGCGACAGTATCGCCAAATACCTCACGAAGTTCACTTAATGCAGAGATGAGCTCGGAAGTGTGGGGGTGAGTGTCGAAGATGAGGACATGGTCAACCTGGCTCTCCTTGGTCTTCCGAAGGCTTGGCACTCATATCAAGATAGTGTCAAGGGTTGGGAGAATCTGCCAGGATGGGAGCGCCTTTGGGCAGATCTCATGCAGGAGGAGATAAGGAGGACTACTCGAGATGGATCTTCATCAAAGGGAGCTGATGAAGAAAATTGCGCTTTGGTTGCCAAAGCAAAGAAGGGGAAGGGTAAGAAAACCTCTCATTCCGGTGCAAAGGGAAAGAAGCAGGATATGGTGAAAGTGAATTGTTTTCACTACCATGATCACGGACATTATGCTACCAATTGTCCAAAGAAGAAGAAAAACAAGCAAGCGGGAAGATCTGCAGATGGAGAAGCTTTGGCTTCACAGTTCGAGCTTGACTTTTCACTGATCGCATGCTTGGTTTCAAGTGTGATGGGATCGGTATGGTTCTTGGACAGCGATGCGTCATTTCATATGACGGGAGATCGGGATTTGTTCTCAGATCTGGAGGACAAAGATTTGGGTGTGCACATCGAGATGGGCGATGATGGTAGATACAGTACGACTGGTATCGGTACCATATCCTTTCAGAGGGAGTCTGGTAAACCCTTTGTATTGAAGGATGTCATGCATGTACCTGGATTGAAGAAGAACTTGATCTCTGTGGCGATGTTGGAAGATAAGGGGTATGATGTGGTCTTCAGCGAAGGAAAAGCCTTCTTGCGCAGTAAGACTACTGGAGAGACCCGGAAGATAGGGGTTTGAACCAAGAACCTTTATCAGTTGCAAGTAGATGGCTGCGCAGCAATGGCATGCAAGGCGGGAGAAGTGGTGAGCCGGGATGATGAGGGCGAACTGTGGCACAGGAGATTGGGCCACCTTCACCATGGAGCTTTGAAGATACTGCAGCAGATTTCTATTGGGCTTCCTAAGGGCACTCTTGCGCAGTCAGATCAGTGCAAGGGGTGTACCTTGGGGAAGTATGTGAAAGCCACCTTTCACGAGAAGGATAGTCACGCCACGACGATCCTTGAGAGAGTTCACACAGACGTGTGTGGTCCTTTCTCAGTTGCTTTGACAACAAAGCACAAGTATTACGTGATCTTTGTTGATGATTTCTCTCGAAAGTGCTGGATCTTCTTCATGCAGAAGAAGAGCGATACATTCGCAAAGTTCTGTGAGTTTAAAGCACTGGTCGAGAAGGAGTCGGGGAAGAAGTTGATTGCTCTAAAGAGTGATAATGGTGGTGAATTCATCTCGGTTGAATTCAAGGAGTTCTGCAGCGCAGAAGGGATTCGGAGAGAGCTCATCGCACCCCATAACCCACAGCAGAACGGGGTGGCTGAGCGGAAGAACAGAACGATCGTGGGTGCTGCACGGGCGATGTTGCATGATCAGGGCCTACCCCTTCACTTGTGGGTTGAGGCATGCAATACAACAGTGTATGTGCAGAACCGTTGTCCTCACAAGGTTCTTGGCATGAGTACACTGGAGGAGGCTTATTCTGGCAAGAGGCCTGATATTTCCCATTTGCGGATTTTGGTTCTCCTGTCTACATGCATGTGACGAAGGATGCGAGAAGGAAGCTGGATCCAACTGCTGAGGTTGGAATATTTGTGGGGTACACTGATACACCTCACAACTATCGGGTGTATTTGTCAGACAGTCGCAAGACTGTTGTGCGACGGGATATAAAATTTCGGGAGGAGAAAGCCATGCAGTGTTCGCTTGAGAGGGAGCTACACTTGCATGCAGATGAGGAGCTGTTAGTTCCTAAGGAGGAGCTTCCGGATGTGGATCAGCCACAAGAGGAAGTTCAGGAGGTGGAAGAAACCACCCATGCAGCGCCAACCATCGGAGGGCGCATGCGCACTACAGAAGCTGAGCGACTGGCTCGAGATGCAGAGAAGGTTGTAGGACCACCTACAGCACAGCGCAGACAGAGGCAGTCACCGGATCGGTACACTGGATACATGGCTCTTGTGAGTCAATGTGTCGTGATGGAGCCATCCTCTTTTGAGGAAGCTGTGGAGGAACCTGCATGGGTTGATGCCATGATCGAAGAATATGATTCGATCGTCAGGAACAGTGCATGGGAGATTGTCCCAAGACCGGTTGGGAAATCAGTGGTGGGTTCGCGATGGATCTACAAGGTGAAGCAGGCGGCTGACGGGAGTGTGGAGAAGTACAGGGCGAGATTTGTCGCCCGTGGCTTCTCACAGATCGAGGGGATTGACTATGAGGAGACTTTTGCACCTGTCGCAAGGTACTCTTCCATACGGACGATCCTTGCTCTCTCAGCGCAGATGGGGTGGCACATTCATCGGATGGATGTGAAGACTGCGTTCCTCAATGGAGTTATTGAGGAAGAGGTGTACATAGAGCAGCCTGAAGGTTTTGAGATCTTCAGCAGTGAGTCGCATGTGTGCCGACTCAAGAGAGCACTGTAGGGGCTGAAGCAAGCACCTCGTGCTTGGTACACTCGGATAGACAGCTACTTCACCGGGCTTGGATTCTCCAAGAGTGAGGCGGATCCAAACCTGTACCAGATTGTGGTGGAGGGGAAGGTGTTGATCATCGTACTGTATGTAGATGATCTGATTTTGACTGGCGACGAGCAGTTGATACTTTCATGCAAGGAGGATCTTGCACGAGAGTTTGAGATGAAGGACCTGGGCATCCTTCATTATTTCCTAGGATTGGAGATTTGGCAGCGCAGTGGAGGACTGTTTGTTTCTCAGGGCAAGTATGCTCGGGAGATTCTGGAGAGGTTCAACATGCAAGGCTGCAAGCCTGTTGACACTCCTCTTCCTGGTGGTTGGAGGAAGGAGGATGCTACTTCAGCCGAGGTAGTGGATGCCACTGTCTATCGACAGTTGGTGGGGCCGCTTATGTATCTGGTCAATACACGACCCGATATATGCTATGCTGTTAAAAAGCTTTCGCAAGATATGGTTAAGCCTACCAAGCTCTTTTGGAAGGCAGGCAAGCATGTATTGCGCTATATTAGAGGCACATCAGGATATGGTCTATGGTATAGACAGGAGGATGGAGTGAAGCTTTCTGGCTTCACTGATGCAGATTGGGCAGGGAGCCCAACGAACTGGAAGAGCACATCTAGAGGAGTTTTCAGCATTGGGTCGATAGCAGTTTCCTGGTATAGCAGGAAGCAGAGATCCGTGGCACTCATTTCAGCAGAGGCCGAGTACATGGCAGCTAGCTTGGCTGCATGCGAGGCTATTTGGATGAGGAAGATCCTCGTTGGATTGTTCGGGTTGCATTTGGAGCCTACAGTGATTTACTGTGATAACCAGAGTTGCATTAAACTCTCAACTAATCCAGTATTTCATGATAGGTCCAAACACATCAACATCAGGTACCATCATATCAGAGATTGTGTTAAGCGGAGAATCATGATGCTTTCATATGTTCCCACGGAGGATCAGGATGCCGACATCCTGACGAAGGCGCTCACCAGGAGCAAGTTTGAATTCCACAGAGGCAGGATAGGGGTTGCGGATAATCCATATCTTGCTGAGAGGGAGTGTTGAAAATGCAGCAAGATGATGGAGCTTAGTGAAATGAAGTCGCCTTCACTAAGTGGGCCCGCAGGCAAATTCTGGCGCAAAGTCTATTTTTAGACTATGTCTATTTTTAGACATGTGGAGCATGGTCCAGGGGTTGCAGTATGTTATTCTTGGAGTATTGGTCATGTTGGTAAAAATAGATGGACCTCTATTTTTTTGACCTATAGGTCGAAGTCTATATTTAGACTTCCTATCCTAAAAATAGGGAAGTCAAATATTATTTACCCTTAATAATATTTGGACTCTAAACAGAAGTTTACTCTCTTGGAGCACTTCAGTTCGAGCCTTGGAAGTGGCTCATGCATCTGACAGAGGAATTACGCTATTCCTAAGGGTTTGGTGAGCTCATGCATGGTTGAATTCAGTTAGGACTTCAGTGGCAGAAGTTTGGTGGAGTTGATGAGACAGATAGTAGAGTTGTGTTCGGTTTAACTTAGTTGAACTAGTTGACATTAGTTTAACTAGCTAATCAACTAGTAATGAGTGGAGTGAATTAAATATTATTTAATTCATTAATTAGTAAATCATTATTCAACTCAAGAACACATCATTTCACTATAGTGCATGTATAGTTCAGTGGAGACCAGTGAAAGAGGTAGATGAAAGGGTTGAGTTAGCTATCAGTTGGGACATCAGTTGTGCATGAGATTTGCACCACACTTGGAGGAATTGCCCATGATGATTGCGTTGTCAAGCCAAGGAGATTCGAACCTTGGATCTCTATTTAGACAGGCCTGGATTGCGCAATAGAGGCAAGGAAATTAGTGGTGAGTTTTGAACCAGTAACCTGTTCAAAACCAAGCTATTTTGTGTGTAACTTTATGAGAAATTATTGAGTACTTGTGAGGAGTATTGTACTGATTTTGTTACATGTTTTCTCCATTATAATATACACAATAGCTGCGGGGTTTTCAGCTATAAGCTTTCCCCATACATACTATGTTAATGTGTATGATGAATTGATGTGCTATCGCTTGTTTTATTTCCGCATGTGTGATGATCTGAGTGGAAGAGATTATGTGTTGCATATGAATTCGAATTGATATGTGATCAGGATAGTCTCGGTGGATAATTTATCATTATTCAGCAAATTTCTACAGTTTTATAGTGGAGGAAGGTTTCCATCCATTGGAAGGCCTGTAAAGAAGCCCCTTGAGCTTTATTGACACATTCAGCAGCAGGATAAGGAACATTTATCCCCTACAGCGCAGTTTCATCCCAGATCTGCGTTATTTTAGGGAGGAGTTGCAGGGGTAGTTGCAGTGGTTGTTTTGGGAGGTGATTTCTTTAGTGGAGGAGCTATTTTTTCATCTGGAGGATCTATTGGAGAAGAGCTGTAGGTTTATACATTAGCTTCAGCCATATCTTCTCATTTTAGTTGTTGCAGCATATCTTCAGCCCTAGGGCTGCAACTTACATTGGCACACTGTGTGCATTTTCCAAAAACCCTCTTGGCTTGTCTTGGAAAGCTGATCTAGCGCCCGGATCTGTATGTTTAGATTCTATTGGGGCGTATATCAGTATTTTTACATCATTGTATCATCTATAGCTATATTTATACCCAATATGACTGCGCTGTAGTTTCTCTCCGGCATTTTTTTTTGTGTCATCAACACATAGTTAAGAGTAATTTCTTTTGGGAGGCTTGTTTCCTCATTGTATATGATCTATGCCTCACTATTTTTTATTTATTTGTTGTTCTAAATACATAATGTTATGACTCCATAGTGGTCTCATGGTTTCATGTGTTAAATAATTGCTTCTAATTTTATTTTATGAGCTATATTGTTGCTTTCCCCATTTGGGAATATTACAGTGGTATCAGAGCATAATCTTGGCTCAGCCTGTGCATTCAACCAATATGTCACCATAAGGAGAAGCTTCTCACAAGTAGAGGATATGTACATAAGGGAAAAAGACAAGACTCTAGTTTTTGGAGGAAGAGAGGAAGGGGAGCTCTCAAAGCTTCTTTTTCAAACTATGCAGAGCATCAAGGGAGATATCAAGAAGATGAGAAAGGAGATGTGTAGAGAACATCCAAGGGGGTTTGAGTATGAAGCATGAGCTAGATTTCTACATGATGGGTGTGAGAATGCAGCCACATAATATGATCCACAACGCACTTTTATACCCAGATTCACTGCAAGAGAGATAGAGGAAGAATATGCACCAAAGGAGAAGACTTTGGGTGACTATCTTTAAGAGTATGAATCTCAATCTTGGGGATTCAAGGAGCACTTGAACTTCCAAGAGTTTTTCCAACTCAAGGAGGAAAGAAGACCCAACAATCACAACAGAAGCATAAGAGGTAAATTCTTTCTACCAAATTTTGATTAGTCATCCACATGCACAGCCAAAGATTGGATAGAGCAACTAGACTCATACTTGCAGCTACATCAAGTCTAAGAAAAAGAATCCCTTAGGATAGAAGTGCTGCATCTTAAAGGTAAGGCTTATACTTGGTGGTTTTATGAATCTTCTTCATTTAATTATATAGCTACTTATGCAGGATTCACTAAGATATTAGTGAAGAGATTTGATGGAAAACAATCTAAAACATCTTTAATTGAGCTAGCAAAATCTAAACAATCAAAAATTTTGCATGAGTTGGAGAGGTCCATTACACCAACTCCACTTCAGATTTCTATGAAGGGGGATAGAAAATTGTATGATACTTTTCCAAGGGAAAGATGCCCATTGTAGGAAGAGCTTCCTTCTCAAAAAGAAGGCATAGATATTCCTCCTTCAAGGGAAGACTAAGATCTAGGGTCTCTCATTGTTGATGAGGTATTTTCAAATATTGATGAGGAAGAGCAGAGAGAAAGTAACAACGTTTTCACTTCAGGTGGAGGACCATCACCTCATGAGGGTGGGCATGAAGCTATTGCTTCAATTAGAGGAGATTTTGCATATTTGCAAAAGGTTCCCAGGGAGCAGCATGTGACAGTAGTAATGTGTAGTAAGACCTTGATGGAAGGAGGAGAAGAAAAGGTGGGTCAACATCAAAGGATGGAAAGCATGCACCCTTGTTTATTTCAAGGGGTTTATATACAGAAGAAGGAGACTAGTTTGTGCAGTAAAAGGAGGGACAAATCAGTCCACTCACCCATATAGTCTACTTCAGACTTTGATGTCTCATTACATGGAGGTATTCCACCCGGGAGACCACCAGATCAGGAGATGAGATACATCTCACCACTCATTGATCTAGGAGGTTTGAGAACCTTGGGAGGATTTGGCCCAATGTAGAGAGTCTTAGGTAGGCTCAAGGAGGAGGGAGAAACTCTCCCAATATCACCATTACTCACTCTCATCAGCTATTCTACGCTTGGAGAAAATGTTTCTGAGATGGAGGATGGCACCATCATGATGCAAGGAGACCACTCCATGGCAGTGGAGAATAGGAGGATACTTCCACATAGGGCGGAATATTCCCCATTTTGTAGAGGAGGGTGGCCACTCATGCATGCATTGGAAAAAATTAGGAGATTTTGGAGAGGTGATAGCCTCCTATGGAAGACTAACCTCCAAAAGCTTCCGCCTCCACTTGAGCATGAGCAGCTACAGAAGATGCAACAGGAACATGTTAGCAGCATACCGGTGCTTGACTTTGGCATAAGAGATGTCAAGGAAGAAGGCAACCACATGGCAGGGGCTACACAGTATAGATCAACAGCGCTGTCATTAAAGAGTTTAGAGCCTTATTGGAGATCACAGCTATTGGTGGAATACTCCAAGGATCTCTTTACATGCAGGATACTTGATGACCAATTACCAGATGGAGGATACACAGTGAGAGATGGGGTCATCTTTTATTAGGACAAAATCTTCTTGGCTAGAGCCTCAAAGCTCAAGGACAAACTACTACATGCAACCTATGAGATCTTGCTTTCCAATGACACTAGTTTCATTAGAGCATGCTATACTATCTTGGAGGGGTTCATGTGGGAAGGCTTCAAAGAGGATATGCAATATCATATGAGGAAGTGCATGGATTTTTTGGAGGGTGAGTGTTAGGGTCCCGTGATTCAGCAGATTGGTGGAACAAATGACAGGGTAACATCAGAACAGTCTTTGGAGTCCTAGGACCTAGCCTTCCTAGACTCAGAGAGGGTTGTCTCTATTAGATGCAAAGGATGTGATCTTGTTTTCTTTAGATGGTTGACTTTAGGCTAGTTATTAAGTATAGGGTTTGTTGTTTGTTTTGGTTGGGTAAGATGAAAAGGTAGAATATGTGGAGTGAGAGGTCTTTAAATCATTGGGCTATGGAGTCAATGAAAGTCATGGATATCTCAATAATGAATTAGAGTGCATTACAGGGCCAATCTAGGAGGGTTAATGGATCCTTAAGGTTATGTGTGAAGTGGGATGGACATTAAGTTGGTGAATAAGGTAGGGCAAAGGGCAATCAAGAATCCTTTGTCAAATACCTATAAAAAGGAGGTCTTAAAAACTGATAAGAAAAATATATAACTCATGAGGTAGGGAAAACCATTAAGCTCAATGAAAATACTTAACCAATAACCATTCAAGGAAAAAAAATTCAATGAAATATAGAAGGCGAGAAAATCATTTAACTTCTAGTGATTTCACCTTCAAGCTTTAGAAAACTTTTAAGATCACAAACAACTTTAATTCATGAAGAGGGAACTCCTAAACATCATACATCAAGTTAGAAAGAACTTTGAGGCAAACTGATAGGCATGGACAAAGGGCAAGATCAAAACAAGACCTCTTTGACTTAAACTAGCAAGCAGTACCTCAAAAAGAGGTTTCAAGATAGAGTTTAGATAGCATCAAATAAGTAGGGCTTACCATGAAACATATTTGTAAACTAGCATACTAATCCATTAATGAAACAAACAAGTTTAGGTGGGCCTAAGGAGCAGTTAAGAATTCCTTAAGCTAACCCAATAAAGGAAAGCATCAAGGCAATAGAAGGCAGGAGGACTAAGGTGCTTCAAAGAGCATTTCTCAACCTATAATTTTCTGTTCTACTACAACAAAGAAGAATGAAACATAATGATAACAAGAAAACATGAACAAATTAAGAATACATCATCATTAACCAAGCTCAGGGATCCTGCAAACAAGCTTCTCCATCATCAATCCAAGTAAGCCATTCATAAAATCCACAACACCAATTTCTTCTCCAAAATCATAAAAACCATGTATTGCTCTCAAAGATCATCAAATGCCAACCTTTACAATGGAATCCTCATGCTATATTTATCTTAGCAAGTGAGGATGTGGAAACCATAAGAGGCTTCTAGAAACCCTAATTTCATCATAAATGTCATTTATGTGCTTGAAGACCATGCAAGGCCCAAGACACATAATATCTAATCTAATAAATGAAAAATAACATAACATAACTCCTTAATCAAATCTAGAGTGATTTTCCCAAGGAAACATTAAAAAATCATTTTTCCATCAATTTGTGTGTTTTGTTGACTTTTGGCCAAAAACATACTACATAGTCCATTTGCATAGTGCCATCTTTAGCAGAAAATAGGCTCTGTTACAACCAAGTTTTGGACCACTTCATGATGTCGGATTTCGCTCCGTGATGGCTCGTTGGAAGTATTTCTGAGTCCTATTTCCATATATGCCTTTGGGTTTCTGATTGAGCACTTGTAACTTGTTAAAAAATTTAATTTCCCAATACTGCTATAAGCGTAGCACCACCTCCAGCAGAAAATAGGCTCTGTTGCAGCCAAGTTTTGGACCACTTCCCGATGTCGGATTTTTCTCCGTGATGGCCCGTTGGAAATCCTGATGAGTCTACTTTCCAGAAATGCTTATATTTTACTGATCCAGATCCTATAGCTTATCCAAAATACCAAAATCATAGGACTGCCATTAGCGCAGCTCCAGGTTGGAAATAGAGGCAGAATGGTGAAAAATGAGGGGTTTTTGACCTTTTGAGGGGTCAAAACAGCTCCAATCCCTCTGAAACTTGGTGGGAAAATTTTAATAGCCATGAGAAGTCCAAAAATGCTGAGTTTTCCTCCTGAGGATGCTCCAGGGATTAGCGCATTGCCAAAAATAGGTACTTTTGCAACCTAGTTTTGGACCTCTTCCTGATGTCGGATTTTGCTCCGTGATGGCTTGTTGGAAAGCCTGATGAGTCTAATTTATAGAAATGCTTATATTTTCCTGATCCAGCTCCTATATCCTTTCCAAAATTCCAAAATCCCAGGACTTCCATTAGTGTAGCGCCAGGTCTAAAATAGAGGCAGAATGGTGAAAAATGAGGGATTTTTTACCTTTTGAGGGCTCAATCAAATCCAATCCCTCTGAAACTTGGTGGGTAAAGTGTAATATCCATTAGAAGTCCAAAAATTCTGAGTTTTCCTCCTGAGGATGCTCTAGGGATTAGCGCAGTGCCAAAAATAGGTACTTTTGCAACCAAGTTTTGGACCTCTTCCTGATGTCGGATTTTGCTCCGTGATGGCTCGTTGGAAATCCTGATGAGTCTACTTTCCATAAATTCTTATAGTTTCCTGATCCATCTCCTGTATCCTATCCAAAATTCCAAAATACCAACACTTCTATTAGCACAACGCCAAGTCTGAAATAGAGGCAGAATGGTGAAAAATGAAGGGTTTTTTGACCTTTTGAGGGGTCAAATCAGCTCCAATCCCTTTGAAACTTGGTGAGAAAAGTGTAATTGCCATGAGAAGTCCAAAAATTCTGAGTTTTCCTTCTCAGGATGCTCCATGGATTAGCATAGCACCAGTGGCGTTGCGCTAATAGGCCTCCAATTCTCAAAAAACCAAAAGTTGTCCAAATTTCCTCAAAATTGGTGGAGGTGTGCTTTATGGGGTTTGAGAGACCTGTTGAGAATCTTGTGCCAAAAATCTAAGGCCTTATTGGTATTTTCCTCTTTTTAGTGCTTGATTTTCAATGAGTGCCTTCTTGAGTTTTTCCCTTTTTAAGTGGCTGAGTTGAGGTGGATGGTAGGGTACATTTCCCTTTGGGGGCAACAAACATAGGCCTTGACCCTCTCTGATATGTAAATGAAAAAAGTGTGATGGTGGCCCTTTTGGTGTCTTGAATATGGTTGTGATTCTTGGTTCTGTCATCAACTCCTTCATCATTTCTTGTATTGTCCTCACCTTTATTTCCTACATCATCAACATGCTCACTTCCCCTTTCTTCATTGTATGTCTCTGTATCTTCTTCACCTTGATTTGGCTCATCACCAAGACTCTTTTCCTCTTCATCCCCTGTACTATCATTACTGTCATTATCACTGAGAGGCTAATTGTTGTCATGACTGTCATGACTATATTCTTCCTTGTTGTTTTGTTCCTTAATGTCCTCTATATCAGTGTCATCCTCTTCTTCTTTGTCACTGTTTTGCTCACTTTCATGCTGCCTTGTCTTGCTCACTGTTTTCATCTTCATCATCCTCTGTTTCTTCATGATCATCATCATGACCCTCCTCTATTTCCATGTCTTCCACTTCTTCTTTATAATCTTCCCCTTCATGCTCAAGGATGTCAAAACAAAGGGTCACTTTGCATTTAAGACCTAGGGTTTGCATAACTAGGGTTTGAAGGATAAAAATGAAAATGGTGGTGATGGCAAACTTTACAAATGAGTGATATGGAGGCAAGTGTATGATTGTTTTACCTTGAATTTGAGAGAGGGTTTGTTTTGAACCAGCTTGTGGTTACCCTATTTTCACACCTTTTTGGTTTGATGATGGTTTACTTGTACGTCAGAATCAGTAATTTTGCAATGAGAACCTAGGGCTTTCCAAACTAGGGTTTAATCATTTCTCTAGCCACCAAATTAGGAAAATTTCTTGGAGAATAAGGAGGAGAGGACACCTACCAGATTTAAATCTTCTGTAGCCCTTTGAATGCAACTTGGAGGATTAATTTTAGCCTTGGGGCAAGTTCTTTCCTTGTTTGAGGAGCCTCTGCATTAATGCAGTGCCACTTATTTGCGCAACACCAAAAAACGGTTCCCTTGCATCCAAGTTTTAATGACCTTCCCAATGTCGTATTTGGGCCTGTGATAGCTCGTTTGAAAGATTAACCTGTATAATTTCCAAATATACCATTTATTACCTGATTGGAGTTGATATTTCCTGCCAAAATTTTATTTTCCCAAGACTATTCAAAAAGTGTTGAATGATGGTGCAAAAATGTAGAGTGCTAGTGCAGAAAACTTTTGGATGTCTTCTGCAACCTCAAATTTAGCTAAAAATAGCTCATTGAAAATATATACCAGTCTAGTTTGCTTTTGACCCATCAAGAAAGTCATTTGGACACTCCAGCTATGAGAAAACCTGATTTTCCCAAGGTCACTACAATAGTGAAAAAATTCTCCTGGGACACCGGTATTTTTGACATTGCTCCCAAACCATGATACCTGTGTAAAAACTGAAGGAGGTTTTCCTTCTTTGCCCTATGATGGAAAAAAAACTCTCTCACATTTTCCAAAGTCATCTTTTTTTGGTAAAAAACATATTTTTAAATAAAACTGGCCCTAGGTGTGGAAAATGACTTGGCCCTTGGAATGAATTCTTGGAAAATTATGGAGGCATGATGTTTATGAGTTGGTATAAACTTATGCTTGCTGATATGATCTATAAAATGGATCCTTTTCTCTTCTTCCTCCTTTCCATAGCAAATCCTAGCTTAGTTGGAAGAGGAAATTAGGGTTTGGTGTAGGGGATTTCAGACTGCCTTATAGAGGGAGGGGAATGAAGGGGTTAAGGGTTGTCTAAATTATTGGGGAAATTTTGGGGGATAGGGATAGATGTTATAGAGTAGGGGAAAGTGGAATTTCAGGAATTGAGTGAGGGGAAAAGGTTCAAAAGGGAAAAACACAAGCCTAGTCTCGAAAAGTGTCAAATTGTAGCAATAGGCTAGGTTTTGTAGAAAAATTATGAGTTTGAGGGATAGGAGTGATGGGAAGTGTTTATGAAGGTATATTAAGGATAGGAGGAGGTGTAAGAGAATCAAAATACAAGCCTTGTTAAATTTTTAACCATGGAGGTCATGAAACAAAGAAAAATGCCCTCAAAAACCCTAGTTGGATAATGGAGTCATAGGCAAGGGATAAAAAAAGTAATGAGATTATGGGTGTGAAAATGGGACAGAGATGAGAGGCATAAGTCCATGAGGGATATTTCGTGAGTGATACACTGACTATGACATGATAGAGTAGGGAGATATTGAAAATTTATCTTAAGGATAATGAAGGTGGTGAGATTTCTAGATCTCACAATATTCATGAATTTTGTTTCTAGAAATCTAGGATAAGCATTTAGTGATCTATGAAAAGCAAAAATTACTGATGACTAACAATGGCTCCACTTGGGGAGGGAAACTCATTTTTAGGAGGTGTCCATAACATCAGATCTCTGGTTTTATGAAGACCAGTGCCTCATCCATTGGGCAAATTTTTACTTTTTCACATTTGCTAATGCTTCTTTGAAGTTGTGATCTCAATAATCTGAAAAAAAAAAAAAAACATGATTAGCTCAACTTCATATCTACCTACCCAACCTACTTGCCTAACATTTTTTCTTCCTTGTGTGCACTTGGAATAGCAAACCCTTGATATTTTCTTCTTTTGAAAGCAAAAAAAACTATCTACTTCTACTCTTATCACTTCCAAGAGTTTAGATTAGGCTAGTGAACTCTTTTTATTCTCTACCCAGACTATTTGGCTGTCAAGATTAAGCTGTATGATAGACTTCATTCTCTAAGCTATTGAAATGAAATTGAAAACATGGTTTAAATCAGGATTAGGTAATCTAACTTACCATGAGTTGTGGCATTAGGACAAGCTGCACAGAGACATTATTTTTGTACAAAAAAAACTAGAAAAACAAGGGCTCTGATTTATCATTTGGGATGCACCCCCATCTTTATCTTTGGTTCAGTTTTGAGCATGTGGAACCAGTATCTTTCATTCTTAATATATCCTTTTTGACAAGTCAAGTTTGAATGATTTTACAAGGTCTCTTTCACTAACTTATCGGCAATAAATTGAAAACATGTTCAGTCATGATTATGCTATATGAGTGAACAAGAATTTTTTGGCACAAGTAGTGGCATTTAGGCTTGCACACTTTCAGTATTACTATTTTTTGGGTATGGGGTTGTACCTCTTTTCAAATCTGCCCTCTTTTTTCACCTTTTCTCTGTTTTTTTGTTTTCATTTTTAAAACAATCTATAACTAAAAGATGCTCAAAGGCTGAGCTTATTTTCATGCCTATCTATCCTAATCTAATTTTTACATGATATACATTCAGCTGATGAACTCTCTTTTCCAATACAACCAATCAAGAAAATGATTGCATGAGGGATCTTGGTTCAACTCTTTGAGGGTGCAGACAAAATTAAAAGGCCACTTCCACCTTACTTGTGTTTGAACATTAATGCCTAAAATTTTTCTTACACTTTGCAACAAACTTCTCTTGACATGATTTACTCCCTCTTCAAATGTTTTTAACAAATCAGCAAAGGGATCTTGAAACAATACCTAAATGTGAAGATTTGGTAAGTAAGCTTGATCCAGGACTTCTTCATCCTCCACTTGGTTGAGATTGGGACTCCTTTGGGAAAGAAAATCTACCTCTTCCCCATGATCATCTGAACTGGTAGACTCATCATAGATTGCAATGTTATCCTTTAGCAAACTTGATGGGTTTTGATAGAGTGGGCTGATTTCTGTGTGAAAACCACCATGTTGATGAGTAGGAGCACTCCTTGGCAACAAATCTTCTTGAGAAGGAAGTGCAGCAACTTTCTTGTGATCATCAATTTTCAAGCCTTCATTTGCTTCCTAATTTTCTAAGCTTTCCTCATCACTGTCATAGTTGTTATGCATTGGTTGGTTACCTTTCTCAAGTTGATGAAACTGAGCTTCCTCCCAAAAACCAAGTGTTGAATGATCTGCAAAGTTAGCTTCTCTTTGGGGAACATCATCATTATCAACATATTGATCAAACCTTGGAGAATCGTCAATATAATTAATGTTACCAACCGCACATATTGGACTATCAGATTGTTTCTCTTTGAATTGATCTATAAATCCATTTTCTCCTATGTGATAGCTAGGATTAGGAGGAAAATAAATAGAAATGTTCTGTTCATATGAAATATTAGAGGCTGACTGCATGCTTATCAATTGATCTATCTCCTCTTCAGTTAAAAAAGGAGGCATTTTTCTCTCTCTTTGGATATAACTACAACAGTCCTCTTTCTTTTGTGGAGGTTGAATGTCTTCTTGAGCCTCAACTAGGAGAGATGATGAATCGTCATTTGTACCTTTAGAGAGGTCATGTGGGTTATTTTTCATCCCTTGATTTATTTCATCCTCAACCAACTCTTCTTTGTTTTCGTGATAGTTAACTTGGGCATGAAATTCATGAATTTCCTCTGATAGATCCTCAAGGTGCCAATTTCTTTTTATAATCTGAAATGAATCAAAGCATAAAGGTAGAGACCCTAAAGGTTTTAACTCCTTCTCTATTTCAGATTTTGTGATTTCAACATGGCTTAAGGGAAAGACCTTTGGATATGCAAAAGGGTTTGCATCATCTATCTTGTCCCTGATTGATTCTTTAGAGCATTACACCTTGTTTCCATTTGCAATTTGCTTGTAATGCTCTCTTAGTAGTGAAGCACAAGATATAGGAAGGTATCTAGTAATTACTTGACAACTCTCAGTGTATTCTTCTTTGTAATATTGCTCAATATGCATATTTTGATTGTTATTCTTGTCCTGTAATGATAGCGCTTGTTCTTCCCAAGGAAAATGTATAAGATATTTTGAATAAGCAGCACCAACCTCAACCTTGTACTCTTCCTCTTTCCTGCCAAGTATATGCATCATTTTGCTAATTGTATCTGCCAACATCTCTAGCTTTACCTCTGAAGATATCCATTTCTCTTGAGCTACTTTTTCCTTATTTATTGCTTCTAACTTTGCCTCTCTTTCTAGTCTGTTTAATTCCACAGTAATTTCCATATTCTACACTTCTTCCAAGTTTGAAGGGTCTTTTTCTCTTATCTGGAAAGACATCTCCGGGTCAAAAGCATTTGGGTAGTGCAAGAGAGCCCACCCTAGGGGTGGCTTTATCTTAGCAGGTATTGCATGGTATAATTTATTGAACCTGGCTGAAAATTGTTGTACTATCTCCTATGGATGTCTTCTCAAATGGTTGTAGTCCTTTATGATGAGAAGAGCATTTCCCTTGACTATCCACCTATCTAAGAAAACTTGAGTGAATTGATGAAAGTTGCTAATGCTTTCAGTTGGAAGGTCCTTAAACCAAATCTTAATTTTCCCCTGTAATGATAAGGCATACATTCTAATACACACATCATATTCTTCTATTTCAAATAGGTCAAGTAAACCCTCAAGATTTTGAATGTGTTCTTCAGTGGTGGCTTTTGAGTTTTCTCCATCAAATCTGGGTAGTTTATTTGCAAGATTTGCAGGGAGGGCCTAGAGGATAAAAGGCAAAACTAGAGGCTTGTATCTTTCTGGGACCTTTGTGGATATAGGTAGTGCAAAAAGAGATTGATGACTATTTTAGGTTTCAGCAAGAGTAGGAAAGGTAGTACGAGGCTCATGTTTCACTAGATCTTCCATAGGTGTATCTGGGGTAGGCATGGGTGTATAAGTCTGCTCAAGCTCTGCAATTTGAGGTTTAGCTTTTTGAGGTTTGAGATATTTCTAATGATCCGTTTAGATCTCATCAGTGTATTCTTTATCAGGCTTAAAGGAGGATATAACATGGTTATAGTTAAAAACAATAATTTTTTGAATCCAACCTAGGCTTGAGTGCTTTTTCTTTCTAGGATGACTGGTCATGTTTCAGATTCTTCCTCCAGTGGAGTCTTCAGTTCTATTGAGAGTTTGTGGAGTCACCAGGTGGATGATTTCTACTATTTTAAGGCAGGTTTCTGTCCACCATCAACAACTGAATACCAATCTAAGGGTGTTTGTAGGTTTCATGAGATCTAAGGAATACTTAGTTTGTCACTAACTTAGAAGTTCCCACCGTGATCGTCATTATGTTAGGGTCCCATGATTTGGTAGATTGGTAGACCAAATGATAGGGTAACATCAAAACAGTATTTGGAGTCCTAGGACCTAGCCTTCCTGGACTTAGAGATGGCTCTCTCTATTAGATGCAAAGGATGTGATCTTTTTTGATTTAGATGGTTGATTTTAGGCTAGTTATTAAGTGTAGGGTTTGTTGTTTGTTTTGGTTGGGTAAGATGAACAGGTAGAATAGGTGGAGTGATAGGTCTTTAAATCATTGGGCTATGGAGTCAATGAAAGTCATGGATATCTCAATAATGAATCAGAGTGCATTACAGGGCCAATCTAGGAGGGTTAATCGATCCTTAAGGTTATGTGTGAAGTGGGATGGACATTAAGTTGGTGAATAAGGTAGGGCAAAGGGAAATCAAGAATCCTTTGTAAAATGCCTATAACAAGGAGGTCTTAAACACTGATAAGAAAAAGATATAACTCATGAGGTAGGGAAAACCATTAAGCTCAATGAAAATACTTAAACCAATAACCATTCAAGACAAACAATTTCAATGAAATATAGAAAGCGAGAAACTTATTTAACTTCTACTGATTTCACCTTCAAGCTTTAGAAAACATTTAAGATCATAAATAGCTTTAATTCATGAAGAGGGAACTCCTAAAAATCATAAATCAAGATATAAATAAATTTGAGGAAAACTGATAGGCATGGACAAAGGGCAAGATCAAAACAAGACCTCTTTGACTTAAACTAGCAAGCAGTACTTCAAAAAGAGGTTTCAAGACAGAGATTAGATAGCATCAAATAAGCAGGGATTACCATGAAACATATTTGTAAACTAGCATACTAATCCATTAATGAAAAAAACAAGTTTAGGTGGGCCTAAGGAGCAGTTAAAAATTCCTTAAGCTAACCCAATAGAGGAAAACATCAAGGCAATAGAAGGTGCAGGAGGACTAAGGTTCTTCAAAGAGAATTTATCAACCTATACTTTTCTGTTCTACTGCAACAAAGAAGGATGAAACATAATGATAACAATAAAACATGAAAAAATTAAGAATACATCACCATTAACCAAGCTCAGGGATCCTACAAACAAGCTTCTCCATCATCAATCCAAGCAAGCCATTCATAAACTCCACAACACCAATTTATTTTCCAAGCTCATAAAAACCATATATTTCTCTCAAAGCTCATCAAATGCCAACCTTTACAATGGAATCCTCATGCTCTATTTAGTTTAGCAAGTGAGGAGGTGGAAACCATAAGAGTGTTCTAGAAACCCTAATTTCATCATAGATGTCATTTATGTGCTTGAAGACCATGCAAGGCCCAAGACACATAATATCTAAGATAATAAATGAAAAATAACATAACATAACTCCTCAATCAAATCTGGAGTGATTTTCCTAACAAAACATTAAAAAATCATTTTTCCATCAATTTGTGTGTTTTGTTGACTTTTGGCCAAAAACACACTACACAGTCCATTTCCGCAGCGCCACCTTCAGCAGAAAATAGGCTCTGTTACAACTAAGCTTTGGACCACTTCCCGATGTCAAATTTTTCTCCGTGATGGCTCATTGGAAAGCTTGTTGAGTCCTATTTGTAGATGTACTTTTTTTTTTCTGATTGAGCACACGTAACCTGTTCAAAATGTTAATTTCCCAAGACTTGTATAAGTGCAACACCACCTCCAGCAGAAAATAGGCTCTTTTGCAGCCAAGTTTTGGACCACTTCCCGATATCAGATTTTACTCCGTGATGGCCCGTTGGAAAGCTTGATGAGTCTACTTTCCAAAAATTCTTATAGTTTCCTGATACAGCTCATGTAGCCTATCCCATGTACTATAATTAGTGTCATTAGTGTCATTATCACTGAGAGGCTGATTTTTGTCATGACTGTCATGACTGTTGTCATGACTATCATGACTATCTTCTTCGTTGTTGTTTTGTTCCTTACTATCCTCTTTATTAGTGTGATCCTATTATTCTATGTCACTATTTTTCTCACTGTCATGCTACCTTGTCTTTCTCACTGTTTTTATCTTCATCATTCTCTGTTTCTTCATTCTCATCATCACAACCCTCCTATGTTTCCATGTCTTCCACTTCTTCTTCATCATCTACCCCTTCATGCCCAAGGAGGTCAAAACAGAGGGTCACCTTGCATTTAAGACCTAGTGTTTGCACAACTAGGGTTTGAAGGATAAAAATGAAAATGGTGGTGATGGAAACCTTTACAAATGAGTGATATGGAGGCAAGTGTATGATTGTTTTATCTTGAATTTGAGAGAGGTTTTGTTTTGAACCAGCTTGTGGTTACCCTATTTTCACACCTTTCTAATTTGATGATGGTTTACTTTGATGTCAGAATCAGTAATTTTGCAATGAGGACCCAGGGCTTTCCAAACTAGGGTTTAATCATTTCTATAGCCACCAAATTAGGAAAATTTCTTGGAGGATAAGGAGGAGAGGCCAACTACCAGCTTTAACTCTTATGCAACCCTTTGAATGCAACTTGGAGGATTAATTTTAGTCTTGGGGCAAGTTCTTTCCTTGTTTGAGGAGCCTTTGCATTAGCGGAGCACAAAAAAAGGGTCCACTTGCAGCCAAGTTTTAGTGAAATTCCTGATGTCATATTTGAGCCCGTGATAGCTCATTGGAAATCGTAACCTATATAATTTACAAATATACCATTTTTTCCCTGATTGGAGTTGATGTGCCCTGCCAAATTTTTTTTTTCCCAAGACTGGTCAAAAAGTGTTGAATGATGGTGCATAAATGCAGAGTGCTGGTGCAAACAACGTTTGGATGCCTTCCACAACCTTACATTTAGCTAATGATAGCTCATTGGAAATATATTCCAGTCTAGTGGTCTTTTGACACATCAAGAAATTCATTTGGACACTCCAACTATGAGAAAACCTGATTTTCCCAAGGTCACTTCAAGAGTGCAGAAATTCTCCTGTGACACCTGTATTTTTTACATTGCTCCCAAACCATGATACCTGTGTAAAAACTGAAGGATTTTTTCCTTCTTGGCCCTATGATGGACAAAAAATCTCTCATGTTTCCAAATTCATCTCTTTTTGGTCAGAAACATATTTTTAAACAAAATTGGCCCTAGGTGTGGCAAATGACTTGGCCCTTGGAATGAATTCTTGGAAAATGATGGAGGCATGATGTTTATGAGTTGGTATGGACTTATGCTTGCTGATATGATCTATAAAATGCATCCTTTTCTCTTATGCCTCCTTTCCATAGCAAACCCTAGCTTAGTTGGAAGAGGAAATTAGGGTTTGGTGTAGGGGATTTAGGACCACCTTGTAGAGGGAGGGGAATGAAGGGGTTAAGGGTTGTCTAAATTCATGGGGAAATTTTTGGGGATAGGGATAGATGTTAGAGAGTAGGGGAAAGTGGTATTTCAAGAATTGAGTGAGGGGAAAAGGTTCCAAAGGGCGAAACACAGGCCTAGTCTCGAAAAGTGTCAAATTGTAGCAATAGGGTAGGTTTTGTAGAAAAATGATGAGTTTGAGGGATATGAGTGATAGGAAGTGTTTATGAAGGTATATTAAGTATAGGAGGAGGTGTAAGAGCATCAAGATACAATAATTTTTTATGTTTTAACCATGGAGGTCATGAAACCAAGAAAAATGCCCTTAAAAGCCCTAGTTGGATAATGGAGTTATAGGCAAGGGACAAATAGAGTAATGAGATTATGGGTGTGAAAATGGAACAAAGATGAGAGGCATGAGTCCATGAGGGATCTTCCATGAGTGATAGCCTGACTATGACATGATAGAGTAGGGAGATATTGAAAATTGATTTTAAGGATAATGAAGGCAGTGAGATTTCTAGAACTCACAATATTCATGAATTTTGTTTCTATAAATCTAGGATAAGAATTTAGTGGTCTATGAAAAGCAAAAATTACTGATGACTAATAGTGGCTCCACTTGGGGAGGGAAGCTCCTTTTCAGGAGGTGTCCAGAACATCAGATCTCTGGTTTTATGAAGACCAGTGCCTCATCCATTGGGCAGATTTTTACTTCTTCTCATTTGCTGATGCTTCTTTGAAGTAGGGATCTCAATAATCTGAAAAAAAAAAAAAAAAAAAAAAAAAAAAAAAAAAAAAAAAAAAAAAAACATGATTATCTTAGCTTCATCTCTACCTACCAAACCTATTTGCCTAGCATTTTTTCTTCCTTGGGTGCACTTGGACTAGAAAACCTTTGACATTTTCTTCTTTTGAAAGCAAAAAAAACTATCTACTTCTACTCTTATCACTTCCTAAGAGTTTAGATTAGGCTAGTGAATTCTTTTTATTCTCTACCTAGACTATTTGACTGTGAAAATTAAGCTGTATGACAGACTTCATTCTCTAGGCTATTGACATGAAATTGAAAACATGATTTAAATCAGGATTAGTCAATCTGAATTACCATGAGTTGTGGCATTAGGACAGGCTGCACACAAACATTATTTTTGTACAAAAAAAACTAGAAAAACAAGGGTTGTGATTTATCATTTGGGATGCATCCCAATATTTCTCTTTGATTCAGTTTTGAGCATGTGGAACCAGTATATTTCATTCCTAATCTATCCTTTTTGTCAAGTCAAGTTTGAATGATTTTACAAGGTCTCTTTCACTAACTTATCGGCAATAAATTTAAAACATGTTCAGCCATGATTAGGCTATATGGCTTGTTAGTCATCAATATTTTTTACCTGTTAGTGATGACTAGTTCAACAGCCTAGTTTTCCAACAGCTGATCTTAAAAATTGGTCAAATTTACCAGCTGGGAAAACACCCATAAATTTTTTTTTCTCTCCTACCTTTTCAGTTCGCTCATGATAGGATGAAACCCCATTATCAATCCCTACCTAGCCTCAACCACACTAGTCCGCCCATCAGCTCTAAAAAGACAATCCAAATTTGTTCAAAAAGCCTCCCCTAAGTTAGGAAGTGGCGCTTTAAGGAATTTCACCCTTGGCAACCATCAAAAGGCCAAAAAATCTCCATCTGCTACAGACCAGTTCCGAACAGACCTCTCACTCTACTAATGAAGTCAGTCACAGCCCTAAGTCACGCCACTTACACGCCCCTAAGTCTCAGCACTGCATAGAACACAGTCTCAAGCTAATTATTAGGTTTTTTACACTGTTTATGGATTTTAACAAGCATAGGAAACATGTCAGCCTATCAGAAGAAAATTCTTGGCTCCACATGAGAATACAACTGCTTCTAAATGTGAACATGAGCCTAAGATGCAATTGCAGGACAAAGAGTTACTCATCAAACTCTTGCAGCTTCATTCAGCATGAAAACACAGTAGAAGAAAGACAACACTGTCAAACAAACTTGTAATTTGTCATGGCCAAGAACCTCCTTCATCTATAAGCAGAGGGTTAAGGCGCCTCCTTCATCTACAAGTAGAGGGCAATGGCCAATGTTGACTTGAAGAATTGAAAACTGACTGTAAGACAGGTTTGTTTTTAATAAACAGTGAAACAGTAACTAAAGGTTTCTAAGGGAAAGTGATGATCAAAAACAGGGCTAAGATCAGAAATGTTCAAATCAAGAGAAAGCAAAATTTTTAGGTCTTATGTCCTAAGAAAGAAGATCAATTGAAGTTTCAGGCATCATCATCATGACACTACAAGAAGAGACTCCATGGATCAAAGCTATTTTAACAAAACATCTATGTAGGGGTGCTAGTATGAGTGGCTCAAATCAGTGCTGAGAAGGAAGACACTTCAGTGAAAAGGACCTCTGTGTACTCTTATGTTTCTGTTGGGTTGTGGAATATAGTCTATGGTTTCTAGATAAACATAAATAAAAATCAGGCACGTAGTATACAGCCCCAGACATAAGCCATCTTGATATCATTTAAAGAGCCAGTGCAAGTCCCGGCGTTGCAATCCAAAATCCACCTCAAAGACAAGTGCTTTCTTCAGATACAGCAGGGTTGGTGATTTCAGAGCTCCATTAGGAGGAAAATGGCTAATAAGAGCCTTGGTATCTATGAGTCATTCTAACAACCATTCCACATCTCATATACTTGTCTCCTTAACACAAAGATATAAACAGGTGCTTTTCAAATATGTTTATCACACCTGACACAGAAAATCTGGGCGTATCTCCTCAAGAGGCATCACCACTAAAAACGATTGTTCACAATATGAAAAAAAGGTGCTTTGACATACTGTCAGTTTTTGGAAAGCTTGAGACAAATATAGGTTCATTATTCAAGGGCCAGAGACACCCTATTGGTATGTTTTGAGCAGAGAAAGTGTGTTGGAAAAGGTGCCCTTATTAATCAAAAGATCATGGCAAAGTCTGAATAAATGCAGCAAATTTTTTGGCACCTACAGTTGGAGAAAATTTGATGAAGCACCTGGAGGCAGAAATTGTCAAACTAAGCTAAAAAGATAAGCCGTCTCCTTTCAAAAAGACAAAGCAGTTTTTAATACTTTTTAATAGATTCGGAGTGGATTTTACATAAATATCGCCAAAAGTGTTAACAAGTGGCAGAGGATGGTCTATAGGTTATTGAGGTATTATCCAAAGTCGGAGCTTCTGTGCTAAATTATCACCAAAGGGACAATATTAGCAGAAATCACCTTTTCAAATCTATATGCAGGAGTGAAAACAATTTTGACCTTTTCAAAATAGGTTTGCTTGCTATAAAAAGATTGGTACATATTAACATGGTTTAAGAGCATGAAAGACATGCTGCCAACATCATCTCAAAAGGATAGACCCCTCTCAAATGCGGGCTTTATCATTCAGGTTTCAAAAGTGCACCAAAGGCATTATTGAAAAAAACAAAAAACTTTGAAAACCCTTACGAAAACTAACCAAGGAGTTTGATTTCATTGTGCAAAGTGACCGTTGGGGTTTTCATGTTTTCAAAGGAGTAAATCGAAGTGGAAAATTTCGTTTTCAAAGTCCCCAAGCAAGAATTGAGCCATCCCTCTACAGTCTTCAAGCAGTAAAACGAAGTTTCAAATCAATTCGCAAAGTTTTGACAGTTTTTACACCGCGCGACACTCCTGGCAAAGTGCGCGGCGCTCCTGGGCGAAGTTTTTGGACTGCGCAACAAAGGCGTGCGACACTCCTGTAGCTGCGCATGGCGCTCCTGTAGCCATGGGTCACGGGCGCCCAACACCGACCCGACAAGCAAATCCTATGCGGCGTTCTTCCTCCTAAGAGTGCCGCGCATATTTCCGGCCTCCAAAACGCCTTCAAACTTCCTCCAAGGTGATTTCAACTCACGAAAAGGGTTTTAATTCATGTTTTGAGGTACTTTGCACAGCTTCCCCTCGAATTCACATTTGTTATATAATGTTTGGAGGCCAAAGAAATCAGTTTTGAAACAGTTATGTGAAGTGACTGTGTTAAAGAAGAATAGGGTATTTTATTTCAAAACAGGCTTGTCAGTTTTTGACTGCTGGAAGACCTTTGTTACCACCACAGAAGCATTTGAAACTATGCCAACTATGTCCTTTAAACACAAGAAAACTTGGACTGTGTTTTGCCCCTTTGTTTGACTGAGTTTATATATCATTACATATTGGTGGATTGCATATGAGGGGTTAGTATTATGATCAAAGGGGAGCTTCTCGACATTGAACTGCTACAAATTTTTGATACCATAGTACAAAAACATTTAAAAAAAAATACTCTGTCACCATCTATATAAACAGTGTTTTTTGCTGTGTAAATATCCATTGTTCAAAACTGTGTTGGAGTGTTGGATATGCTGATAAAGTGCTTACAAGGAAAAGGGTCTTGAGCTAAAAAATGTGTTTTCACCTTCCTCTTCAAGACAAGGGTGTTTTATTCCTAAAAATATCAAAGGGAAAGGTACCTCTCGCCACACACACAGAAAAAGTTCATTGTTGGATGTGGGTACTGATTGACTGTCTTTTGGTTCTTCAAAGTTCATTTGTCAAAGTTTATTTTTCAGATGGTTGAAAGGGCGATTTTCTAGAAAGACAGGGGTTCTATATTGAAAACAGAGCCTTGATTTTTCGAAAGATAAAACTCCTATTGCCTTTTGTTGAAAATTTTGAAGCATTTTAAAGATCTGTCACATTTGTTCTATAAACAGTGAAAGTGACTGGGTGTCTGCACTAAAGGTTGACTGTATATGGTGTGAGCTTTGTTGGTTGATTGGCATACTAGACAAGGGCAAGTTTGTGAATTTGGGAAGTTTACCTTGGTCAAAGATACAAAAATAGGTTGTTGACCTCCAAACATCACAGAGCAGGGTGACTTTGTCACTATACACATCCAATTCAATTGACATCCTATCTTCATTTCACTGTGTTTTTTCTTATTAAAAGGTCTGCTGGCTGAAATACATATCAAAGGTGGGAAGGCCACATTTTAAAAGAGCAGAGGTTTTGTATTGAGAGAGAACATTTTTCACTAGCATCCAAAGACATTGTTTTCTTATCAAGACAGTGGGTTGACTGAGTTTAGCTTAAAGAAGGCATTTTAAAGACAGTGAGGCAGTTTGGTGCTTCAAGAGCATATTTAGCCCAAAATGCCACCCAGAAAAGACAGCGGAAGTGGTTTACACAAGAGATATGAGCCAATTTCTACTGAGGAGGTCAATGCACATCCATCCATCCTCTTCAATTTTCATGAGGTAGGTTGTTTGGATTTCTGCCAGGGAGTACAGGAGGTCAAAAGTTTCTCGCCCTTGACACACCTATGCGCCTTGAGGTTCCAAAGCAAACATTTCCAAGTAGCAGGCCTTGATTTCAAGTTTTCCCTGAGGTCGGTATCTAAAGCCACCAAAATCCCATATCTTGACGAGAAATGGTTCAAGCAGGCCTATCTAGACTTGGATGACTACAAGCCTTTCATCAAGCCCGAGCACAGAGAAACATGCACTGCTATTTTTCCTTTCTCTCATCTTCTTGCTAGCTATGCTCCTCTTATGAAGATCATAATGAAGTATTTTACTTGTGAAGGGAGATTTACCCGAGTTTATGCCTACCATGTCCGACTATTGATGCATTTCACTAGAACTAGGCAGCTCAATCTCCCTTACTTTTTGTGCAAGAGAATCGAAAAAATGGCATCCTTAGTCCAGAAGAAGCCTCCATCTCAGCAAATAGCTTCTCTCTTCCATCATTCTCTGATCAAAATCATCATTCTTCATCAGCTGGAGAAGAAAGGGGTTTCTTGGGATGTTTTTATCAGTCACCCAGATTTCTCCACTGTTCCTCCAGTCCATACATCTCCCTCCCCGCCTATTCATCGCCCTTTACCTTCCTCCAGCAGGCCTACTCCTAGAAGGCTCAGGATCACCACAGAATAGTCAGGACAGCAAGAACAGGAGGGGCATGAACAGGTAGAAAAAGAGGAGGACAAGCATGAAGGAAGTGATGAAGGAAAACAGCTTGATAGTGATGGAGGTGAGCAGCAGCTTGAGCCACTAAGTGAGCATGGACTTGAAGCACAGTAGCAGCTTGATTTTGATGGTCAGGGGCAGCAGGTTGAACCACAAATTGAACAAGGGATTGAGGTAGAACAACAGCTTGATAGTGATGAACAAGGACAACAGTTTGAGCAGCATGATGAAGGTAAGCAGCAGCATCCTCCATATAACATACATCAGTCTTCTCATGATACATTACAGCCTCTTCAAGTTGCACAACATTTTCAAGAGGAAAAGCTTTTCCGGAAGGTGACAAACAAAGTGACAAGGGCAAAGCCATCATGCCTTCATCTCCCAAGAAGACTAAGCCCAAGACAGCAAAGAAGAAAATGCTCAAGGTGGTCACTCCAAAAGTAACAAGAATTATCCGGAGAAAAAGAAAGTCGCCCAAGAAAACTCTCACTAGTTTGCCAAGAAGGAAAAGTGCAAGATTAGCCTTCAAGGGAAAAGGGAAAGGCAAGATAGGATAAAGTCAAGAACATGGAGGTGCATTGGCTATCATTCCAATCCAAAGTGATGACAGTGATAATGAAGCCCGCATTCTGGAAAACCTTCTAATCCATCGAGAGGGCCAAATTGAAGCATTAGAGAAGGACCTTCATCGGGCAAAGAACTTCAATCATTTCTTGGAGATCCAAAATAGACAAATGAGTGTCCATATGGAAGTTTATGAAACACGGGCAATTAAATACAAGAATGAGGCTGCCAAAGCACAAGCAAAAATAGAGGAGCTCATAGGTGATTTTGATGAGGGTAAAGAAGAAGACCAGCCTAGGCGAAAGAGGCCTAGAACCATAGGGCTTAAGAGAGCCCTGGAAAAGCAAAAGGAAGAAGAACAAGCCCATCTTCAATCCACTCCCCTCACTGCACTACTTGAGCAAGAAATTGAAAGCAATAAGGAGGAATGGCTAGAAAGAGCCAATAAACATTTGGAGATGAAGCTTGAGAAGGCAAACAGAGACTTGGAGCTGCAAAGGAAGATGACACAACACTATCAAAAGCTAAATCAGTTTTCCCGGCGCAAGCTAAAAGCCACTCAAGAGAAATTAAAGGAAGCAAAGGGGAAGTGCCCGGCATGGAACGAGAAGAAAGGCACATCAGCACTTGACATTTTGGCTTCAGTTTCAGAGCATGTTGCCAAGGACCCTTGAGGGTCATGCATACCAATTTTGGGCCCATTTTGACAACTTTTGGTTTTTTGGCATTTTTTGAGTTTTTGATCAAAAACTCATAAATTCGCCATTTCATTTTGAGGATTCATAAAAGGAGGAGAATGGTATCATTGGATGCCATAATTTCATGAGCATGCCCTCAGCGATTTTTAGAACATTTGGAGATCATTTTCCCCCTCAAAACGGTGAAAAAGGCTCTCTTTTTGCACACTCTGCCCGGTCTATCAGTAGACTGTAATTTTCTGTCTTTTTACACACAGGTGCAGATTTGGAGGTCTTCCAGGTATTCGATCTGGATAATTTTAGTTTTTCCGGAAATTAGACACTCAGAGCTTTCCAACGAGCTATCATGAGCCTCGTTTCGACACCGAGAAGGCTGCCAAATGTTTCCAGCAAGTCAGGGGACCTTTTGCTGATATAAATTTTGGATATTTTTGTAATTTTTGAACCTCTAAAATCTGCTTTTTCCAAATGTGCGTTTAGCTATTTTTGCACATGGAAAGTGATGTAAAGTCAATTTATTTCCCATTTTTAGCATTTTTTAGATATTTTATGAGATATTTTGTGCCTTGGGCTTTGCAAAGCCTCAAGGACAAGTTTAGATATTTTGATTAGGCCAATGAGGATGCAAGTTGAACCATGATGTTTTCCTCACTTGAGCCTATTTATTCCACAAGCTCTCATTTGTAAACAAGGCTGAACTTGAGAAGAGAAGAAATATATGGTCATATGAGCTTTGGAAGAAAATACTTGTGTTATGCTTTTGGATTGCCTCTTGGATTTTCTTGGATAGATGATGAAGGATTGTTGATGGATTCCATGACTTGGTAGAATGGTATAGTGTCTCTTGCTTTGTTGTTGTCTTCTAGTTTTCATTCATGATACATGTTTCTTGCTTGCTATAGATCAGTAGAGAATAAATTTGAGATATGCCCATGGAGGCACCTCAAATTTCCTGAATCTTCATAGCTTTCATGTTTTCTTCTTCCTTAGTTGCATTAAAGAATTCTTAACTACTCTTTAACAACTTGAGGATATTGTTGCTTGTTTCATTCATAGTTCTATACATGCTAAGTATGAATTACGGTACGCCCTGCTTACCTATGGCTAGCTATAGTTCCATCCATGAAATTTCTCTTTGACTGATTAGATTATCATCTTGTTGAACCAAGGAGGCCTAGTTTCGATCTAGCCCTTTGCCTAAAACTATGTGAATCTCGTTGTTCAAAGTGCCCAATAACTTGAAGTACTGTGTTTAGGTGTTCTGGCATAGTAAGTTAAGTTGTTTGTCTTCCTTAAGTGTTTTCCTCAAAGTCTGATAGCCATTTCCCAAAGTTAGAGGGTCTTATACTTCTATGCATGGCTTGAATGTTTGTTTCTATGTATTGATTAGTTTATAGTTACATTTTGCATGATTAATGGTTTTCCCTACCATGTTTATGTTATCTATTGAACCAGTGATGCTTGAAACTCTTTGTTGTTCACAAAATTGATGTCCATTTACTCCATTTTGTCCAAAGATCCTTTCTACGTTGAATCAAATCGACCCTTCAATAGCCTTGTATCGTCATCTAATAGCTTTCTTGACCTTTTGACCCCATAGCCCAGTTAATCTAACATCTTGTTATCTATTTTATATCTTTGATCAGTTTCATCCCTCACAACTTAAAAAACAAAAAACCAAAAAAATTACTTCATAACTAGCCTAAAATCAGAACATAATAAGCAAACACACGGATATCCTTTACACATATAGAGAGAGCCCTCTCTGAGTCCAGGAAGGCTAGGTCCTTGGGCTCCAAAGCTTGGTTTGATGTTACACTGTCATTTGGCTTGCCAATCAGCCAAATCACGGGACCCTAACATAATGGAGATCATGGTGGGACCTTGAGTCAAAACATCCTAGGTATCCCTTAGGAACTCTCAAAATCTCAGTCAAAATTAGAAGAGTAGAATCTGGTTGTCTCACCATCCTAGCAAAATGATGAGTCAGTTATAGGAAACTCTTCCAAACCTCAGGACTACATAAAACTCAAAAAACCCCAAAACACTCCCTTAGATTGGTTTTTGACAATACTAGTGGTGGACCATACACATATACCTCAAAACAACTAAAATTTGATTAGCTTATAGTTACATTTTGCATGATTAATGGTTTTCCCTACCATGTTTATGTTATCTATTGAACTAGTTATGCTTGAAACTCTTCGTTGTTCACAAACTTGATGTCCATTTACTCCATTTTTCCCAAAGATCCTTTCTACCTTGAATCAAATCGGCCCTTCAACAGCCTTGTATCACCGTCTTATAGCTTTCTTGACCTTTTGACCCCATAGCCCAGTTAATCTAACATCTTGTTACCTATTTTATATCTTTGATCAGTTTCATCCCTCACAACTTAAAAAACAAAAAATCAAAAACTTACTTCATAACTAGCCTAAAATTAGAACACAAATAAGCAAACACACAGATATCCCTTACACATATAGAGAGAGCCCTCTCTGAGTCCAGGAAGGCTAGGTCCTTGGGCTCCAAAGCTTGGTTTGATGTTACATCGTCATTTGGCTCACCAATCGGCCAAATCACGGGAACCTAACATAATGGTGATCACGGTGGGACTTTGAGTTAGTGACAACCTAAGGACACCTTAGAACTCCAGAAGTCCCTTATTTTCAAGAATACCCGCCTTTTTAGCCACCTCATCGACACCAACATAATGGTGATCACGGTGGGACCCTGAGTATTAAACAAGCTTAGATTCCCTACACCTTAAGTAGCTTTAAGAATACTATCTGATTGAATTATCCCACTGCTCACTAACGCAGTGACACTCACAGTAGGACTTTCCGAGTTAGTGACAATCTAAGTACACCTTAGTAACTCCTGAAGTCTCAATCAAGTTTAGTAAACTTAGATATTGTCTGTAGAGTAGAAAATAGCTCTTTCACCATCTTAGAAAAATGATGAGTCAGTTATAGGAAACTCTTCCAAACCTCGTAGGCACATAAAAACTTAGAGAAACCCCAAAAACACTCCCTTAGATTGGTTTTTGACAGTACTGGTGGTGGACCATACACATATATCTCAAAACAACTAAAATCCACCTGGCGACTCCACTAACCTCTAGTAGGCCTTACTATTTTACCGAACTCTAGGTTACTATCCGATAGACCTATCCCATCGCTCACTAATATAGCGGGAGATGGTGGGACATTGAGTACATGATACTCTTGCAAACTCTTATAGACTCTTTGGTCCTTTAGATACTTAAACAAGCAAGCAGCCCATAGACCCATTTAGAGTAAACTCTTTTTGTTCTCATCACCCTAGCAAAGTGTTGAAACAAGTCTAGGATACTTTAAACCATAGGCTGCGCATAAATTTAGAAAATCTAAAAAATATTTCCAAATTAGTTACCGGTGGTGGACCATAGCTATCTTCACAAAAACAACCCAGTTCCACCTGGCGTCTCCACTAGCCCATCCCTTTTACTTTTTGACCATCCTTCACCTTAGTCGAACTTTAGAGAGACCACTCATCCAAAACATTCATCAATACCATCCTCTCTAAACTCTAGATCCAAAATCTGGCTTCACGAAGAATCAACACCAGATCCCATCCAGACCCAAACCCCCCTATCATAGTAGATGACCCAGAGAAGATTCTGTGGCAAGCTTTCGAAGCTGATCATCTAGCTACTGGTAGATCCATCCGTAAAACAAGATCAGTACCTGAACATCTCACTATCCTACCAGATTCACCTTTTGGATTAGAGTCGTCAAAAACTCTTTTCAGAAGCAGATCTCATAGTAAGATAAACTTTGACGATCTTGAAACCCTAGACCAATCACACAGTCATAGTAGAGAAGCCTCACCTTCCACCCCCCTTGACTTTCAGCTTCTTCATTACTTTGGCTCCCACCATCCCAGATCTGCTCAAAACCAGATCACTAGTCCAAGTTCATCTGCCACACCTGGTCAAACCACCACTGTTCAAACCACCTCATCTCAGCCTACTAGTCCTCATCTTGTACATCATCCATTAGCTCCCGTCATGGCAGCCTGGTACGCACCTTTGGTGTTGCCACCACCCTTGGCTCCTTTCCCAAATAAATATCAAGACAAGATCCCACACTTTACTGGAGAAGACACCACCACACCTCAACAGCATATAAGTAGGATGACTGATGCTTATGAATACCTAGAGGTACAAGACGAGACTGTCAGAATGAGAATATTCGCCCAAAGTCTTGGTGGTGAACCCAAAACATGGTTCAAAAGCTTAACTCCAAACAGTATCCACAATATCCCAGAACTACATCAAGTCTTCAGAAATAGGTGGGAAATCCGAAGAAACCCTATTCAAATCCTGTCAGAATATAACAACCTAAAACGGGAAAATGGGGAAAGTGTCCAGGCTTACTGCATTAGGTTCAACAGTGTGTATAACTCCCTTCCACCTCATTTCAAACCCCCACTTGGTTTAGCCTTGGCAAAATTCCCCGAGGGTTTTGATCCGGACATGACATATCATCTGAGAGACAAGGATCCCCCTACCTTAGAAGAAATGCAACAAATAGCCATAAAAGCAGATGCCAACTTAGCAGAAAAAAGGGCTAGGACTAGATCAGAAAGAAAGGTCACTTATAAAGACGAGGTCTCCACTTCATCACCTTCCCTAGATCCTAGAATAGATGACTTAGTCAAAACCATGGCCAAAATGTGGGAAAGGATAAATGAAAAGACTCCTGTTAGGGACAACCAACCAAACCCTCCAAACAGAAACCGGAACCAAAACTTTAGGAGGGAACAGCCCCAAAACAGACCAAGGGAAAATGACCAACAAATTAGGCCACCGTTCAATGAAAACTATGTGGAAGAGGATGACAGGGATACAGAACCCATTGATGAAAGTCATTTAAATCTCGTAGGGTCTGATAATGAAAGCGAGGTGTACCTCACAGCGGAAGAACAAGAATTATGTTCTCCTAATCGGGATGAGACCAACTATGAAGATCTCGACGATCCTGCCATAGATTTTCAAAATGCCATAATAGAAGCTCACCGGCAGTACAACCTTAGAAGCAGAAAAAACCAAAACCATTCCCAAAAGGGTAGTCCTCACAGTACCAAAACCTCTGATAACATCCTAAATAAGACCATGGATAGTAACAAAATTGGGGCCAAAAATATTGACCAAAACAAAGGTAAGGCCATTCAGACAAATATTAGCTCAGATACTCCTAGTACCTCTACAAAAACCCCAGAGTTGGCTGTATCAAACAAAGTCCTAAGCCAAAGTCAGCAAATTAAGAACATAGAAAAATTTATGTCTGAAAAATCTGAAACAAATCTGCCCAAACTACATACTCCTTTTAGCTTCGAAGGGGAAATTTCCAAAATAAAAATTACCATACCCCTCACAGAGCTAATAACTGTGGATAGGTATAGATCTCAAATCTTCAAAGTCCTCGACCTAGAGAGCAAGGCAGATACCTTGAATCTAACTGACGACAAACCTGAGCTCTTATTTGGCCCTAAAGTAGAAGGTGAATACCAAGAAGGATCTATTTCTCCTTTCTATATAAGCTTAAACATATGGGACAAGATATTACATAATGCCATGTTAGATTCTGGTGCTTCCCATAACCTCATGCCTAAAGCAGTCATGGAAAACCTGGGACTAGAAGTGACTCAACCTTACAAAAACCTGTATTCTTTCGACTCAAGCCAGGTCAAATGTTTATGTCTAATAAAGAATCTAGATTTTGCCCTAACACAACTACCAGCGAAAAACTTAGTCATGGACGTAGTAGTGGCCGATATCCCGCCCAAGTATGGAATGCTATTATCAAGGGCATGGGCTGCCAAAATACAAGGAAGTCTTCAAATGGATATGTCATTCGCTACTATCCCAGGTTTCAACCAAACTAGGAGATTATACCGAGAGACTCACATGAAATACATGGTTAGCAACAGAGATAGGCCAAACAATACTCCCATCTATTCCGTTCATTTCAATTTAGATTCTTTTATCTTATACAATGAAAGTGATATAAACAAGCAGATAAAAGAAAATGAAGACATTTCCAAACCATTACTGAATGAAGAAATTGATGACCAAAGTCCCAAGAAACCTGAAAAACAGCTTAGTATCATGTATGAAAAGGAAACTCTTTGGAGTATAAGCTTTGACGGTTCTTGTGGCAAAACGGGATCGGGGGCTGGCATCTGGATTCACAATACTAAAGAAGGGCATTCTTTTAGATTGGAATTCCAATGTACTAATAACATTGCGGAATATGAAGCCCTTCTCATTGGTCTACACATACTTAGGGACTTAGGCGCTAAGAGAGTATCAGCCCAAGGAGACTCAGAGCTTGTAATCAGACAAATCAAAGGTGAATATTCGGCAAAGAACCCAAGACTAAGAGAATATAGGAATGCAACTTTGGATATCCTTAAAACCTTTGAGAAATATGAACTCACCTATATCCCTAGGATTCAAAACAGCCTAGCAAATGAACTCGCCTTTGCTGCGAGTAATGGCCAAATACCATGCCTAAGTGAACAATATAGTACTCAGGTCAAACATCGCCCTACAGTACCAGATAATCTTGACCATTGGAAAATATTCCAAGACGATGATCAAATTGATGATTTCCTACAATCTAGGAATGAGTTTGAAATAACCAAAACAGACTCAGGAGACGAAGAAAGGAAACCCAGCCAAAGTCAAGACCAAGAGCTAAATCCACCTTTGTGGACCAATCTAAACCTGGTAGACCATCCATATGAAAATGAAATAGGAGAGGACATTGACCAAAGGGAACTCGAAGTCTTACACTGCGAAAATGACACCATACCCAGAGGGCTCGCACCTTTAGAAGAATTGTTTGACTTTAACGATGTGGCCAAAAAACCAAAGATGGAATCTAATGAGGATGACATAGAGGAATACAACATAGGAAGCCCAGAAGAGCCAAAAAACATTAAACTATCCAAAACCCTCCCACCTCACATAAAACAAAGGTACATCAATTTATTCAAAGAATTTAAAGATGTGTTTGCATGGGGGTACCAAGATTTGAAGTCATATGACACCAGCATCATCCAACATAAAATTCCCCTCAAAGAAAACCAAAAGCCTTTTAAACAAAAGTTAAGAAGGATAAACCCAGTATTACTACCGTTGGTTGAAAAGGAAATTAAAAAGATGTATGATGTCGGGATAATAGTGTCTCTCCGATACTCTGAGTGGGTCTCAAATCTAGTATCAGTTAGGAAAAAGACTGGTGAAATCAGACTCTGTATAGATTTCCGAAACCTGAATAGGGCATGTCTGAAAGATAACTACCCTCTGCCCAAAATGGACCACATACTTCAGAAGGTAGTAGGCGCTAAAAGAATCTCATTACTTGATGGTTTTTCTGGTTATAACCAAGTATTGGTTTATCCTACCGATCAACATAAGACAACTTTCACCACCCCTTGGGGCACTTTCATGTACGTTAAAATGCCTTTTGGACTGATGAATGCTGGCGCCACATTTCAAAGAGCCATGGACATAGCCTTCTCAGAAGACATAGGTGTTTTCATAGTCATATATCTTGACGATATAACGGTATATTCTAAATCAGATGAAGAACACCTAGCACACTTAAGAAAAGTTTTCAACAAATGCAGAAAGTATGGTCTATCCCTAAACCCAAAGAAAACACTTTTCGGTCTAGAGGAAGGAAAACTCCTAGGTCACATTATTTCGGAAGAAGGAATTAAAATAGACCCCCAGAGAATCGAAGGTATATTACAGATAAGTCACCACAGAAACATAAAGGAGTTACAGTCCTTTATCGGAAAGATAAATTTCTTAAGAAGATTCATCCCAAACCTTGCTGAACTCCTGAAAGATATCACAAATATGTTAAAAAAGGAGGTCGGGGTTAAATGGACTATAGAAGCCAAAAAATATTTTGAACTAATTAAAAGGGCTTTAACTGAAACACCAGTATTGATAAGCCCTGACTTCACCAAAGATTTTTACATTTTCTCATTTGCCTCAGAACATACAATAGCTGCGGTGTTGTTGCAAAAAAATGCAGCTGGGCAAGAGCAACCCATTTCCTTTTTTAGAAAATCCCTGAGAGATGCTCCCTTGAAATATAACATCATGGAAAAACAGGCATTCGCATTGGTAAAGGCACTAAAATATTTCCGAGTTTACATCTTGCATTCTCATGTCATAGCTTTTGTCCCTAATACTGTCGTCAAGGACATTCTGAACCAAGATCCCGATGGTAAAAGGGGAAAATGGATCGCTATCATCCTAGAATATGACTTAGAAATCCGGCCTACCAAACTAGTTAAAGGACAAGGACTTGCAAGACTAATGGCTGAAACCAACCTCCAAGCTTTAGATATAAATTTTGTTGATGCCTTAGAAGAACAGGAAGAGTGCACACTCCCCCTATTGATCAGATATTTCTGGATTCACCTTGGTATGCGGATATTCTTTATGTATTAACTTATCTGAATGCTCCTCCGACTTTATCAAAAACAAAAGCAAGATTCCTTAAACAAAAATCTTTAAAGTTTTGCATTTTAGATGGTTTTCTGTATTGGAAAAATCCCACTGGTATGCTGCTTAAATGTTTTCTTGAGTCTGATGCAGAGAAAATTATGCACGAAATGCACGAAGGGGAATGCGGGGGGCATCTCTACTGGAAAACCACTGCAAAAAAAATCCTTAGAGCCGGCTATTATTGGCCTACCTTATTCCCTGATACTCACAAACTAGTTATGACATGCCATAAATGTCAAATTTTTGATGGCAAGAAAAAACTTTTACCTTTGCCCTTACATCCCATTATAGTTGAAGGACCCTTCCAGCAATGGGGTTTGGATTTCATTGGGGAAATTCACCCCTCCTCATCCGCTCAACATAAATGGATCCTCACAGCCACTGATTACTTTACCAAATGGATAGAGGCCATACCTTCCCGGAACGCCACTGATTCAGTCATCATCACGTTCCTAGAAACCAATATCCTATCCAGATTTGGCTGTCCCAGGAAGATCATTACAGATAACGCCGCTGCCTTCTCCTCCAAGAAGATGATAGACTTCTGTCACAAGTATCATATTTCATTAGGACATTCCACAACCTATTACCCTCAAGGTAATGGTTTAGCCGAGTCTTCTAACAAAAGCCTAGTCAACATTATCAAAAAACTTCTTGAACAAAATAAAAAAGCATGGCATGGGAAACTAGTACACGCCTTATGGGCTGATAGATTAACCACCAAGAAATCCATAGGTATGTCTCCTTACCAACTAGTTTATGGCATAGATGCCATTTTCCCAACATCTTTAGGAGTCCCAGTAATGAAGCTGTTGCAAGAAGTCCAAATAGAAGAAAATGACATGCAAAGGAGGGTAAATCAGACTATCCATTTACAACAAACTAGAGAAGAAGTTTACCAAAGGGCTCGGTTAGCACAAGACAAAATAAAACAGATTTTTGACAGAAGAACTAAGGAAAATGATTTTCAAATTGGAGATAAAGTTTTAAAATGGGATTCTAGAAGAGAAGATAAAGGTAAACATGGCAAGTTTGAAAATTTGTGGAAAGGGCCTTACATCATCAGCTCAGTCAGTGGAAACAATGCTTTCTTCTTGCAAGAACCTGATGGGACTGAAATTTTTGGGGGTCCTGTGAATGGCAGGACATTAAAGCATTATTTTTGTCAGGAGCTCCATTTTTGAGTTTGAAACACTTTTCATTCATTGTACATACCATTATCTGAAATATTGAAAAATAGAAAAGTCAAAAACAGTAAAAGATAGAAAAGTCAAAAACAGTAAAAAACAGAAAAGAGGGCGAGTGAAGATAGAACAAAGGCCCCATGTTCCAAAAAATAGTCTTTCAGAAAGCGAGCAAGCCTAAATGCCGCTACTAGTACTTCAATGTCTTGTTCAGCTATCTAGCCTAATCATAGCTGAGCATGTTTAAATTTATTTGTTGATAAGTTAGTGAGTGCCAAGATAGTCAAAATTGTGTAAGATTGACTTATCACAGAGCTTAGATTAGGGAGAGATTCTGGTTCCACATGCCTAAAATAGAACCAAAGAGAGAAGCGAGGGATGAAAAATACATTGTACATCTTAGCCCCGCTTGTCTAGTTTTCCTTTTGTTGCAAAATAATATTTGTGTGCAGCTTGTCTTTTATGCCGCAAATGCATGACAAATCAGACTGTCTAATCCTGATTTGATCATTTTAAATTTCATGCTTTAGATTAGAGAACAAAATCCTGTCAAACTGCTTAATCTTGACAGTTGATCTAGCATAGGTAGAGTAATGAAGGAGTTCATCAGTTTAATCTGAACTCCCGGCAGATATAAGAGTAGAAATAGATAGGTTCATTTTGCAAAAAAAAAAATATACATTGTCAAAAGGCTGCTAGTTCAAATGCGCCAAAGAGAAGAAAAAATGTTAGGAAAGATAGTGGGGTAGGTAGAAGTATTATTGATGTTAACCATGCTGTCACTTTTCAGAAATAACATCAAAGAAGGGTGAATTTTTGCGCCAATGGGTAAGGCACTGGTCTTCATAAGCCAAAGATCTGAATTCTGAACACCTCCTGACGAGGAGCTGCCCTCCCCAAATGGAGCCACTGTTAGTCATCAATATTTTTCACTTGTTAGTGATGACTAGATCCATAGCTGATTTTTCTAGAAGCTGATCTCCATATGTCAATTTGTCATCTAGAAAACCCTCATAAAACGTTTCGCCCTCCTACTTTTCAGTCCGCCCATGTCAAGGTTAAAACTCATTATCACTATCCTATCTAGCTTTAGCCCTACTGGTCTGCCCATCAGCTCTAAAAGGACAATCCAAGTCTGTTTCAAAAGCCTCCCCTAAGTTAGGAAGTGGCGCTTTAAGGCATTTTACCCTTGGCAACCATCAAAAGGCCAAAAAAACCTCCATCTGATACAGACCAATCATGACAGACCTCCCACTCTGCAAATGAAATTGATAACAGCCCTAAGTCGCGCCACTTACACACCCCTAAGTCTCAGCACTGCATAGACCAAAGTCTCAAGCTGATTATTAGGTGTTTTACAGTGTTTTATGGATTTTGCAAAGATAGGAAATATAACATCATCTCAGAAGAAATTGCTTGAATCTACATTTAGAAGAACAACTGCTTCTTAATGAAAACAGGAGCCTGAGATGTATCTGCAAGACAGAGAGTACTCATCAAGACCTTGCAGCTTCCTTTCAACATGAAATCACAACAGAAGGTTAAGGCGCCTCCTTCATCTACAAGCAGAGGGCGCTGGCCAGTATTGCCTCCTTCATCTACAAGCAAAGGGTTAAGGCACCTCCTTCATCCACAAGCAGAGGGCGATGGCCAATATTGACTTCAAGGATTGCAAAAGCACAAGCTTGCTTTTACTTTAGACAATAAAATAGTGACTTAGGTTTCCGAGTGTAAATGATGATTACAATGTGCTAAGTAAGATCTGAAATGTGAAAGATAAGAGAAGACAGAGTGGTGGTGGTTTTGTAAAGAGAATTAGTTGAGGTTTCTTACCATCACCAGGCTCAATAAAAGGGACCCTCAATCAAAGCAATCATAACAAATATCTCTCGTAGATTTAAACATGTTAAGTACACTGCAATTTCGCGCAGACTCCATGTAGCTTTCTGATACAGTAGGGTTAGTGATTTCAGAGTTCCATTAGAATAAAATGGCTGATAAGAGCCTTGGTGTTTATGAGTAACCCTAGCTGCTTTTTTACCCTTCATATGTTTGTCTTCTCAATACAAGGATATTAAAATAGGTTATGGTCTGAGTTTTAAAACTCTGGAACAACTTGCAAGGTTATTCAGGCCATGTCATTATTTCCACATGAAAGCAGTTCCATTTATAGACAGCTGCTCTTTCAAAAATGCTAAAATAGCTGACACAAACAATCTAAGTTTGTATCATCAAGAGACATCACCATTGGAACTATTGTTCATCATAGGCAAAAGAGGTGTTTTGGATAGACTGTCAGTTATGTTGGAAGGTTTGAAGCAAACACAGGTTTCATTTTTTTTTTAAATGGATAGAGATATCATGGGAACATTTTCTGAGCAGAGAAAGTATAGTGAAAAGGTGCCCTTCTTAATTAAAAGACCATGGCAAACTATGAAAAACTGCAGCAAGTTTGACACCTACAGTGGAAGAAAATACTGATGAAACACCTACAGGAAGAGAATGTCAAACCAAGTTAAAAAGATAGGCCACCTTCTTTCAAATGACAGAGGCAGCTATGCCCTTCAAGAATCAGAAGTATAAAAGGGGTGCTGAAGTGGCAGTTAAGTTTTTCTTCAGCAGAAAGGGCACCCCAAACAAGTTTACAAATATGCAAAAAGATCATTACATGTTTTCAGATACTGGAACCTAGTGAAAGCAGATACTCAGAGAAGCCAAAGGAACTGTGGCATATTTTTCAAGGTTTTATTAAAGGCAAAATCTACACACCATTGTTACAAAGGGCAGATTTCTCCCTCTGGTAAGAAGCAGTGAAAACTTTGAAGGAAAAGTTCTTAAAGGAGAGGTTACATCATCAAGGGAAAACAGGTTTAGAAAGGAGTGATCATTGCCTTCATATTTCTGTTTGAAACGAAAGAAGTTTGAAATTACAAATGTTAAAAAGGAGGACCCTTTTTCTCTGGATTAGAAACAGTCAAAAGATTTCAATTTCTCATAAGGTTTAAGAAAGGTCTCGCCTATGAAACAAGTAGTTTTTGCCTTTGTGCACATGTCCAAATGAAAGATATCCGTTGTGTGTTCAAAAGGAGGTTTTAAAATTCGGTTTAAAAAGGCAAAGATTTTCGTCAAAACTTTGAAGAAAACCCTCTCCAAATCCAATGTAAAAGGCCGTTGAAGTGTTGCTTTCTAAAAGGTCCATAACCGTGGCTCATTCATATTTTCAAACTCCAAATCTCGAGCAAGGACCCTTTGCTACCCTCAAGATCAAACAAAGCAGGTTTCGGGTCGATTTGCAGGAGTTTGCCACATTTTCACCGCGCGACGCGCCTGGAATATTGCGCGATGCGCCCAGGAGAAGTTTTGCACAGGCGGTAGACTATCGCGCGACGCGCCTGTACACGGCGCCCGGCCAACCCGACAGAGTCACCCGACACCAATTTATGCGCGGCGCCCTCCACTGTAAACGTGCCGCGCAAGTTTAAACCCTCCAACTCGCCTCCAGTTCACATGCAAAGCTACTCCAACTCTTTACAAAGCCCTCATCGAAGTTATAAAGGTATTTTTACGTGCTCCCCCCCTTGGTTTCAAAATTGCTAAGTGCTGTAAGAGGTTTAAAAAAAAAATCCACAGTTCAAGTTATAAAAAACGAGGTATTGATGTGGTGATGGGGTTAGAAGAAAAACACCAAAGGGTTGAATTAGTACTAGTATGAGTAACCATTGCAAATTGCCCTCAAAATTGGGATAAAACAAGGTCAAAAAACTGTCATGTTATATGCATTATTTGAAACAGTCAGAAGTTTGCCAAGGATATTTTGAGGGCGTGTGGGGCAAATAATGATGAGAAACAGTGATACAAAGGAAATATGGTTGTCATATGAGAGGATTCTCATATAGTTTGAATGATAAATTTTGGTTGCCATATCATAAAAACATCAAAAAGCAGGGTTCTCTTACCACCAACGCTGGAAAGTGCCATCACTTGTTTTCTTTGACTTGAATGTGTATGACATTATGAGTAGTTGCTGATTGATATACAAGGGCAAGGAAGGGCGTGGTTTCGAAGGGACAGGATTTCCATACTAAAAGGATTTTGGTTTGTGTGAGAAGATAAAACCCTGCAGCCTTATTTGAAACTTTGTTACCATACCTATAAACTGTGTTGTTTCTGTGAGAATATCCATTGTTCAAAAACTGTGCTGGAGTGGTGAGCATACTGATAAAAGTGCTTACAGGGAAAAGAGATATGCTGAACTAGGAGTTGTGTGTTTTCACCTTTATTAATCAAAGGACAAAAGATCCTATACCTTCCAAACTTCAAAAGGCAAAGTTAACCCTATAAACCATAGAAGGGACAGTTTTTCACTGAGTTTTCCACTTGACTGTCTTTGTTCTTCAAGCTTATTTTGATAAAGTTGATATTCAGATGGAGTAAAGGTTTTTTTTTTTTTCTACAAAGGCAAGGGTTTCACATTGATAAGGTGCCTTAACTATTTGACAAGATAAACTCCTACAGGCTTTGTTGAACTGTTTGAAGCATTTTCCAAAACTCTGTCACCTGGTCACATAAACTGTGACATTGACTGTCTGATTACACTAAGAGTTGATTGCATAAAACATAAGTTTGTTGAGTAATTGGCACACTAGGAAGGGCAGGTTTTGTAATGATTGGAAAGTCTACCTTTGGACAAAGATAAAAGTGTGTTGTTGACCTCCAAACTTCACAAGAACAAGGTGATTTCTTGACACTTTACACAGAAAATTCACCTAACAGTTTGTCTCCTTTTTCACTGTGTGGTCTCTTATTAAAAAGTTTGTTGGCTAAGATACTTTAAAGGTGGAAAGGCCACTTTTTTAAAGAACAGGGGTTTTATATTGTGAGGAAACTTGTTGAAGTCATTCAAAGACAATTTTTCACTATCAAAACAATGAATTGACAGAGTTCACCTTAAATAAGGCAGTTTATAGACAGAGAGGCTGTTTGGTTCTTCAAAAGCACATCTAGGTCAAAGTGCCTCCTACGCAAGACAACAGGAGTGGTTCACATAAAAGATATGAGCCAATCTCTATAGAGGAGGTTAATGCTCATCCATCCATCCTTTTCAACTTCCATGAAGTGGGTTGTCTAGATTTCTGCCAGAAGATACAGGAGGTCAAAAGTTTCTTGCCATTGACACACCTATGTGCCCTGAGGTTCCAGAACAAGCATTTCCAGGTAGCGGGCCTTGATTTCAAGTTTTCTCCAAGATCAGTGTCCAAAGCCACCAAGATTCCATATCATGGCGAGAAATGGTTCAAACAGACCCATCTTGACTTGGAAGATTACAAGCCTTTCATCAAGCCTGAGCATAGAGATACTTTCACTGCTATTTTCCCTTTTTCTTATCTTCTTGACAGCTATGCTCCTCTTATGAAAGTCATAATGAAGTATTTTACTTGTGAAGGGAGGTTTGCTCGAGTTTATGCCTACCATGTCCGACTATTGATGCATTTCACTAGAACCAGGCAGCTAAATCTCCCTTACTTTTTATACAAAAGCCTCGAGAAGATGGAATCCACAGTCCAGAAGAAGGCCCCACCTCTGCAAATACCTTCCCTTTTCCATCATTCTCTGATCAAAATTATCATCCTACACTAGCTAGAGAAGAAAGAGGTTCCATGGGATGTATTCATCAGTCACCCAGATTTCTCTACTGTTCCTCCTGTCCATATATCTCCCACTCAGCCTATTCATCGCCCTATACCTTTGTCCAGTAGGCCTACTCCTAGAAGGCTCAAAATTACCACAGAACAGTCAGAACAGCAGGAAGAAGGAGAGGAAAGTAGACAGCAAGAAGAGAAAGGTCATGAGCAAGAGGAAAGGGATGAAGAGCAGCAAATAGAAGATGAGGAACAACAGCAGGACAGTGGTGAAGGTCAGCAACGAACAGAAGATGAGGAACAACAGCAGGACAGTGGTGAAGGTCAGCAGCGAACAGAAGATGATGAACAGCAGGTACAAGAGGAAGAGCATCAGCTTGATATTGAAGGACAGGAACAGCAGCTTGGGCAGGAATTTGAGCAATAGCTTGAGCCACAAAATGAACAGGAAATCCAAGCACAGCAGCAGCTTGATTTTGGTGAAAAAGGGCAGCAGGTTGAAACACAAATTGAACAAGGCATTGAAGTAGAACAACAAATTGATGTTGGCGAACAGGGGCAACAAATTGAACAGCAAGAAGAAGACACACAACAGTTTCAAGAAGATGTCAAGGGTAAAGCAGTTGTGTCTCCTCCTCCCAAAAGAACAAAGCCTAGCACAGCAAGGAAGAAAGGGCCTAAGGCTGCCACTCCAAAAGTGACAAAAGTTGTCCCTAGTAAAAGAAAATCGCCCAAGAGGTCCCCCACTAACATGCCAAGAAGGAAGAGTGCAAGATTGGCTTTCAAAGGGAAAATCAAGGTTGGAGAAAGTAAAAAACATGGAGGTGCATTGGCTGTCATTCCAATCCAAAGTGATGACAGCGATAATGAAGCCCGCATTCTTGAAAACCTCCTAATCCATAGAGAGGGGCAAATTGAGGCATTGGAAAATGATCTTCAATGGGCAAGGAACTTCAACTATTTCTTGGAGACCCAAAATAAACAGATGAATGTTCACACAGCAGTTCATGAGGCACGAGCTATCAAATACAAGAATGAGGCAGCTAAGGTGAAAATGAGGATAAAGGAGCTCATTGGTGATTTTGATGAGGATGAAGAGGAAGAAAAGCCTAGGAAGAAGAGGCCTAGAACCATAGGGCTTAAAAGAGCCTTGGAAAAGAAGAAAGAAGAAGAACAGGCCCATCTCCAAGCCTTTCCCCTCACTGCCCTACTTGAGCAAGAAATTGAAGAAAACAAGGAGGCATGGCTAGAAAGAGTCAATAAACACTTGGAGATGAAACTTGAAAGAGAAAACAGAGATCTGGAGCTGCAAAGGAAGAGGACACATCACTTTCAAAAGTTGAATCAGTTTGCCCGGCGCAAGCTAAAGGCCGCCCTAGAGAAATTGAAGGAAGCAAAGGGGAAGCGCCCGGCACGGAAAGAGGAGAAAGGCATATCAGCACTTGAAATTTTGGCCTCAGCTTCGGAGCATGTTGCTAGGGACCCTTGAGGGTCATGCGCACCAATTTTGGGCCCATTTTGACAACTTTTTTGTTTTTTGGCATTTTTTGAGTTTTTGGTCAAAAACTCATAAATTCGCCATTTCATTTTGAGGATTTTTCAAGGGAGGAGGATGATACCATTTGATGCCATAATTTGATGATCATGTCCTCAGCGATTTTCAGAGCATTTGGAGATCATTCGCCCCCTCAAAACGACGAAAAATGCTCATTTTTTGCACATTCTGCCCGGCATATCAGCAGTCTGCAATTTTCTGTCTTTTTACACACAGGTACAGATTTGGAGGACTTCCAGGCATCAGATTGAGGTGATTTCAGTTGCGCTGGAAAGTAGACACTCAGAGCTTTCCAACGAGCTATCATGAGCCTCATTTAGACACCGGGAAGGCTGCCAATTGTTTCCAGAAAGTCAGGGGACCTTTTTCTGATATAAATTTGAAGTATTTTTGTAATTTTTGAACCTCAAAAATCTGCTTTTTCCAAATGTGCGTTTAGCTATTTTTACACTTGCAAAATGATGTAAAGTCAATATAATTCCCATTTTTAGCATTTTTTTAGATATTTTATGGGATATTTTGTGCCTTGGGCTTTGCAAAGCCTCAAGGACAAGTTTAGATATTTTGATTAGGCCAATGAGGATGGAAGTTGAACCATGAGGTTTTCCTCACTTGAGCCTATTTATTCCACAAGCTCTCATTGTAAACAAGGCTGAACTTGAGAAGAGAAGCAATATATTGGTCATATGAGCTTTGGAGAAAATACTTGTGTTATGCTTTTGGATTGCCTCTTGAATTTTCTTGGGTGGATGATGAAGGATTGTTGATGGATTCCATGACATGGTAGAATGGTATAATGTTTCTTGCTTTGTTGTTGTCTTCTAGTTTTCATTCATGATACATGTTTCTTGCTTGCTATAGATCAGTAGAGATTAAATTTGAGATATGCCCATGGAGGCACCTCAAATTTCCTGAATCTTCATAGCTTTTATGTTTTCTTCTTCCCTAGTTGAATTAAAGAATTCTTAACTGCTCTTTAATAACTTGAGGATATTGTTGCTAGTTTCATTAATAGTTCTATGTATGTTGAGTAGGATGTATGGTGTGCCCTACTTACCTATGACTGTCCATAGTTCCATACATGAAGCTATATCTCTGACTGATTAAGATTATCATTTTGTTTGAACCAAGAAGGCCTAGTCACGATCTAGCCCTTTGCCTAAAAACTATGAAAGCTTGTTTGTCAAAGTGCCCAATTACTTAAAGACTATGTTTAGGCGTTCCGACATAGTATTTTGAGCTGTTAGTCCGTATTGTGTGTTTTCCCCAAAGTCTGATAGCCATTTCCCAAAGTTAGAGGGTTTTATACTTCTATGCATGGCTGGAATGTTTGTTTCGATGTGTTGATTAGTTTATAGTTACATGTTGCATGATTAAGGGTTTTATTTACCATGTTTATGTTATCTATTAAACCAATGATGCTTGAAACTCTTCGTTTTTCACAAACTTGATGTCCATTTACTCCATTTTTCCCAAAGATCCTTTCTACCTTGAAATCAAATCGGCCCTTCAACAGCCTCGCATCGTCATCTTATAGCTTTCTTGACCTTTTGACCCCATAGCCCAGTTAATCTACATCTTGTTATCTATTTTATATCTTTGATCAGTTTCATCCCTCACAACCTAAAAAACCAAAATCAAAAACTTACTTCATAACTAGCCTAAAATCAAAACACAATAAGCAACCACACAGACATCCCTTACCCATATAGAGAGAGCGCTCTCTGAGTCCAGGAAGGCTAGGTCCTCGGGCTCCAAAGATTGGTTTGATGTTACACTATCATTTGGTTTGCCAATCAGCCAAATCACGGGACCCTGCTGTTTGAATCCACACAAATGTGTTTTCTGTGCAGAATCGGGTTGTTTACTGGGATTTGTTGTTTCAAAAGCAGGCATTCACGTCGGTCCGTCGAAGGTCGAAGCTATTGTTAAATTTCCTCCTCCTTCGACTTTATGCCAACTCCAAATTTTGCAGGGGAAAGCAAATTTTTTACGTCGATTCATTCCTAACTATGTCGAGCTTACAAAGGGTTTTACCCGATTGTTAAAACACAACATTCCATTCTTTTGGGATGAGATCGCTGATCGATCTTTTGATGCACTTAAACACGCTTTGACTCATGCACCGTTATTGCATCCTCCCAATTACAATCAGGATTACTTTTTGTACCTCGCTGCTTCTCATTCCACTATTGGGATGGTGTTAGTTCAGGAAGATGAATCTCACAATGAACATGTGATTTACTATCTTAGTCAAAATTTGCATCCGACTGAGATCAAATACACACATGTGGAGAAATTGGCCTTGGCAGCCGTACAAGCTGTCCAAAGATTTAGACATTACATTTTATTACGCAAAACCACAGTAATTTCTTATTGCAACCCTATGATGTACATTTTAACCAAACAATTGCTAGGGGGCAAGTATTCCAAATGGATAGTCATCCTACAGGAATTTGACTTGGAATTTGAAAAATCCAAGGCAAAGAAATCTTTGGTTTTTGAGGAACTTATGTGTGATTTCCCCTCTCCTGATACTGAAACAGTGGCAGAAGAGTCCATTGCGGACGAATCTTTGTTTCTTATCAGTACTATTGATCCATGGTATGGAGATATTATCGTTTATCTCCAAACCCAATCTTTTCGGCCCGAAATCTCACGATCTCAGAGACGGAAAATGCGTTTCCAATCCCAACAGTATAATATTATTGGTGATACACTTTATCGTCGTGGAGCGGATTTTGTTTTCCGACACTGTCTTACTCATGATGAAGCTGAAAAGGTTTTAAATGATTGCCATTCTGGAGCATGTGGTGGTCATATGTCTGGGTATGCCACTGCCCAAAAGATATTACGCGCTGGTTATTTCTTGCCATCATTATTCAAAGATTGTATTTATGCCGTCCGGAAATGCCATAATTGTCAACTTTTTGATCGTAAAATGCGCGCGCCACCCACTCCTCTTCATCCCATAATTGTTGTTGGTCCTTTCGCGAAATGGGGTATCGATTTTATTACATGTAACCCTCACTCGGCCGGGGGGCATGCGTATATTATCTTAGCAGTAGATTATTTTACTAAGTGGGCCGAGGCGATGCCTACATTTTTGGCTGACGACAAGACTGCTGCAACTTTCGTGTTTAATCACATAATTTCTAGGTTCGGTGTTCCTCAAGCCATTATTACAGATCATGGAAGTCATTTTAGGAATGTCATGATGACTGAACTGACATATCAACTTGGCCTGCATCACGATAGTTCCACTCCGTATTATCCACAAGCCAATGGCCTGGTTGAAGCCATCAATAAATTTTTAGTCGCCATGATAAAACGCATTATTGGTATTCACAAGACGAATTGGCATTCCATGTTATTTTCAGCACTTTGGGCATATCGAACCTCGGTAAAAACATCAACTGGTTTCACTCCCTTTCAACTCGTTTATGGTTTGGAAGCTATGTTGCCGATTGAATGCGAAATTCCGTCACTAAAATTAGCCATAGAATTACTCCCAGCTACGTCTGAAGAGGAGAAACGTTTCTTGTACTTGGCTCAACTAGATGAGAATCAACGAAATGCTGCAATAGCAAACGAGGCTCATGTTAAACGAATTAAAGCTCAGTATGATAGAAGTATGACCCCTCGAAATTTTTCAGAAGGAGACCTAGTCTTACTTTATGATCAAGCCAACGATAAACTAGGGGCTGGGAAATTCGTGCCTATGTGGCATGGTCCTTTCATTTTCAAATGAAAGTTAGCAAAAGGGGCCTATGAGTTGATAGATTTTGACGATGTCCCTTTGGATAAACCCATAAATGGGCTTTATCTAAAGCGATATTATGCTTAAAACTTGGTGTGGAGATTTTTTATTAGATTAGATTTCTTTACTGCTGGTGTGTCTTAGATTAGAAAAGTGTGCCTAGTTTAGAAGTGTGTTTTTATCACTATTCCTGCTTATCTGAGTTTTACTCCTGATATTGTAGATGTCGACGTCTCTTCAAACCTACATTGGTTTTGCTGATGGTGCTTGTCGTAGTACACGGAACATTTCTTCCACAGCTTGGGTTATTTATTCACCCTCTGACGAGTTAGTTTCCATGCATGGGGTAAGCCTTGGTCAAACAATGAATAACATTGCCGAGTATAGTGCAGTGATTGAGTTATTGTCTGAATCCATATCATTTGGAATTTGGAGTTTGATTGTTAGGTTGGATTCTGAACTTGTTGTATTACAATTAAACGGAGTTTATACCATTAGAAATCTAGTGTTATTACGGTTATTTTTAAGAGTTCGTCTCTTGGAACGTGAATTTGATTACATTGAATATCAACATATTCCTAGACATTTAAATACATTAGCAGATGCAGTTGCTTCTAGTATGATAAATCGACATTTGCAATGATCAAAACAGTAAAACAAACAACATCCATAACATGCACATAGATAGCCGGTAAATAGTGATATATCATAATATAGGAGTGTTTTCAAAAAATATACATCGTCTTCGATCATAGGTTGGAAACACCTTATGATCGGTAGAATGATAACACAAAAAGTCAAAATATGAGTCTACAAATGATCATCCCATCACTGATGGTGATCACGATAAGAGACCACTGCTCGGGCCACCCTACATAGGAACCTCCTAAAAGGTCCTGGAACACCAATCACGTATCTCTGTAGTCTGAGTGGAATCTCATCTATGTCCGTCTCTGGAATATCTAGAGTCAGGCGCTCTAGGTGATGCTCTAAGTCAGACAAGATTTCCGCTGATTGGCCTGCTGGGGCTGGGGCTGGTGCAACTGCAGCTGGTTGTCTTCTGTCATAAGGTTGGAGATGGGCTGGTCGTCGTGGGCCTACATCTGCATTCAAAACTTTTGGTTATTAGCTTCAAAGACGATCAAAAAATAAAAAAAATTAGAACTTAGAAATTATTGAAAATGATTTTACCTGATTCATCCCATTGTTCCCCGGCTGGGAGAGTCATCTCTCGGTCACCGCGGAAATCTATCCCGGCATATGGAAAGTCCTCTATGGTAAAAATTTGGCGATCCAGCCAACGAAAATATGAAGGAGGAAATCGAACAATTTCAGAGCCCTCAATACTGTGACGGGCCATTAGTGCGACCCAACGAGTCATCCTAGATTCTCGAACTCGACCGGCATCAACAGAAATACTCTGCGGAGCTAGCATGGGGATCCTCTCTAGAGCAAAGGTAACGACAATGGATCCATATCCAAAGTTGTTTAGTTTACCATTCTTCGCTCTAGTCAATTGGCCTTTTATATTGGCCAACACAGCTTCTCACCAGTTGAAAATGGTGCCGCGAAAACAGTCCATAGCAATACGCATTTGGGAACCGGTAGCCACATGCAGCGTAGCACTCCCACACATTCTGGTAACAGTAAATTCAATAACTTTCAACTCGGGACGGATGATGTTTTTTATGTCAATCCGTTTGTCCCTAGGGTTTGCCTGATCATTACAGAATTCTAGTTGAAGACTAGCGACAGACTGGCCACTTGGCCTAGTCCCAAACAGAGAAACTTGTTCGCCCCTTTTGGACAAACCAGTCAGAAAATAAATATCCTCCAGCTCAATTTCGAGCCGGTGGCCACCAATAATGAAACACTGGTCCTGCATGTTCCACCTGTTTACCAGCCATGTCAGGAGGTCTACCTGTGCCCTCATGCCTTGGATGGCCCAGAATTTATATATACCGCATGCTTTTAATGCTTGCATTGTGGGAAAATGGGGTATTGCGGCATCATCCACGTCCTCATGTTCGCGTTCTCTCCAAATCAACATCTATTTACTCCTGCAATGCATAGAAACACAAGTTAGAACAATCTAATTTGGAAAATTTTGGGCGGCAAATGAGAAATTTGAGTTTTAAATTTAAACGCACGGGTACCGTACTTAGCCTTTATACACAGTGCGTAGAAATGCATGCGCTCTGTGTGATGAGTGCGGACCCATGACTTTTTTCTATATAGAAAAAATTTGGGGTCCGCAGGTCCCATGTGTCTTACCTGCGGACCCCCGCGGGCAAATTTTTAAACCATATTTTTCCCTAAAAATAAAATCTAAAGCCTAAAAGTGAATTGTAAATGGATGAAATACAAGATTAAGAGGTCGTGGATTACCTGGGACTGACAGTTCTCGATTTCTCCGGATGGATTTTCCAGAATCTTCACAGGAACTTTCTTACCCAAAATCTTTTTACTTTTCACTCTGAAACTGAACAGTAAAAATGAAATTGAAAAAGTCCTTTTTATAAGTTTTTTCGAATAGATGAATTTTTAATTTGTTTATTTTTCACTTTAAAAAGGGTATTTTTGAAAACATTTTTACTTATCTTAAACAGGTATGTGTAATGTTTCAAGTTTTTGTGCAGAAATTGGATTTTTTAGGAGAATTGATCGTTTTTCAACAAAGAAGCATACTTTTATCACTTTTTCGGACTCTTTAAAAAATTTACGAAAAAGCGAAACATTAGAGTCCTCTTTTAAGCCCTTTTCAGAATCTCTAAACATGAAAAGATTGCCAAGTACTTGATTATTCGAACTCATTAAAGTAAATGAATGATCGTCCCTTCAGTATAAGTTTACCCCTTTTACGGACTGAAATGGACTATTTACGAAAAAGGTATACGTTGACTAATTACGGTCAATAGAGTTCTCTCCCGCATTATTTTATCCTTTTTTGGGCCTGAGAGACTAAATTTACGAAAAATTACACCCATGGAGTTTTCTTAAGTTTTTTCTTCTGACTCCCTAAAAATGAAAAACACCGAGTTTCTCCTATACTGGACTCGTTAAAATTTAACAGTAAAGGACCTGTCGATTACAAACAGGAACGGACCACTCCTTCTTAGGGTTCAATTTTAAACTAAGTTGGACTCATCCGAAGGATGAGCTTATAAACAAGCAAATATTATCCTCCTCAAGCTTGTCAAAAATAAAGAGGTACTTGCCAGAAATGGTGGGGGAAAAGAGAGAAAAATGGGCGTGTTTGTTGTATTTTGATTTTTTGAAAATACAGTGAACCACTCTTGAACATGACACTTTTATTCACCTGGGTTTGGAAATCCTTTGCCTAAACAGTTAATCAAATCTCATTGAAAATTTTCATCTGGTTTCTGGGTATTAGCTTTGAGTCAATTGTTACCAAGCCATCTGCAGTGTCGTTACGTGTTCAAGAGGACAGTTCAAATAAACCATTCATCTGCAAAATATCTATCATCCATTTTGACTATCCCTGAGTCAGTCATTGCCAATATATTTTCAAGACTTGATCTATGATTTCGTGTTGTGGGCTTTCCTACGACGGATCACTTTCTATCGACGACAACTCATTATCTAGGAAGTTGATCCAGAAATTGTCAGTACCTTGGAATCTGCATGCCTTAATGGCAGGTTTCTTGCCTTCGACGACAGGTTGCATCATTGACCTTCGATCGAATGATTCCGTGAGATGTTCGACTTCATCTCATTCATTCACATTTCATGGATTGTACTGAGTACTTTGAGAGCCATTGACATTACTAGTGGTTACTCTCACACTTGTTAACAATTTACATCATTGACTGGTAATCAAGTGGTTTCTACCATGTTCGACTTCAACACATTTATTCACATGGATAGAATCGTACTAGTTCGAGAAGCGGAAATCAAGACCCTGGATCTAGTTTCTACCATCTAGGTTGCGAGGAATTTTGTTATCATTTATACAGTAGACTATTTATAAACAGATGGTTGTGTCCATACTATGTCTACATATGTCTATACTGTGATGTATTCAAAATCATTCCTGTATCAGAAAATTTTAAGTTAGTTCTAGTTAGTTTTGATCTGAGTATGGGAATGCCTACCTCAGCGATAATATGATTACATATATATATTTTGCATTGAATGTTTTTACAGTTTCCGAATGGGGTGTCCACAGGATGATCCTTGAAATGATAAAGTACTACACTCTTCATATATGACAGACTTCAGTTTCATCTATTCCAGACTTTGCACTTTAGGGGGCAATCTGTTACACTAAAAAATTTCATCCTGACATTCTGCTATGGGTATGAGCTCATTATAACTCATACTTCCCCATTTTTCAAGTCTAACATATCAGTTCTTCATGTCAAGCCTTGAAAATCAGAGAAAAGTTCCTAAAAATCTCCTAAAATTTGGTATCGCACTTTCTCTATACATTTCCTGCGGGCCAGCACATAATGTTCAACTATCCTGCGGACCAAAACCGCACTTTCTATGTGTTATAGGTGCGGACTCCTGTAAAACTAAAAAATGCGAGAAAGTAAAGTTAAAAAGTTGATTTGAGATTAATTCTAGAAGATTATAGATGAGAATTTTAGGGAATAAGTACGCTTTGATAAGGTGCATGTATCCCTTACCTTATGGAGCTAACCCCTTGATGTGAGGAGCTTATCCCTTTAAAGGAGGATTCTATCCCTTCATATTTGGAACAGAAAAACCTCCTCTTTTCCACTATAAAAAGAGGCATTTGGTAGCCTCAAAGGGAGTTGAAGCTTTAGAATATTTGAGGATAAGTGTTGTTAAGATTCAGACTCAATTAAACAAGCCTTTTGTGAGGAGAGATTACATACCTCTATTTTTCTTGGTTGAAAGAGTGTAGAGCTTGTCAAAGTAGAGGAGACTCCTGCTTCAGACCCCGGGAAGGTCTGTGCAACATCAAGGCTCAGGTTGTAAGGTTTTCCTTCTTTTGAAATTAATACAAATATACTCATTTTTCTTAATAAGCTGTCTGTTAATGGTTTATTTCATAGATTCCTTGATCACTATGATAAGCATGGTTTATGAGGACGTCTATACAGGTGCTATGTAATACTTTGCTTGTTTGTGACTGCAGGTTTACAAGAAAAACTCCTTCAAGTGCGCGAAGGATAATAAAAACTTCAAACAAGCACTGGACATAAGGTAGGTCTTTTAACACCTATATAGAGCTTTTCATATATCATATATTCTTAGAGAAAGATTAGTCTATTTGGCTGTTTTTTGCTAGATACTTTTAGTACTAGGGAGATCGGTCTTGTCCGCAAGAACGATTTATTTGTCCAACATCTTCCCCTCCTTCCAAAAGAGCTTGGTAGTCTTAACCATAGCTTGACTCAATTGGTTAACTATGTAGTAAATTGTTGGTCTGGTGTTCACTAGATACATTAGTGAACCAAATAACTAACTATATATAGTAGCATCCAATACCTCTCCAAAATTTGCATCCTATTTCCTCCAATTTTTTGGAACAGGAGTCTCCATGGGTTTGAACTCTCCATGTGAAACTTACCCAGTATCTCTTTGGCATACTTGCCTTGAGAAAAAAAAAATTCACCATCTCGCTGCCATATTTCCAAACCAAGGAAATAATGAAGGAGTCCCATGTCCTTAATTTTTAACTCCCTTGCAAGATCCTCCTCGCATGAGTGTAATAGTTTCTCATCAGTAGTCAAAATTAGATCATAAACATAAAGAAAAATAATCAATAGCTTACCCTCAACCAAAATCTGGTACATGTTTGCATCAGCTTCACTTTTGGTGAAGCCTAGTCCAGTGAAATAACTGTCTATCCAACTGTACTAAGCATGAGGTGCTTGCTTCAGCCCATACAGTGGTCTCTTGAGTCAACACACATGTGACTCACTGTTGAATACCTTGAAACCTTCAGGATGCTCTATGTACACTTCTTCCTCAATGACTCCACTGAGAAACACAATTCTCACATCAATCTGATGAATGTGCCAACCCATCTATGCTGAGATTGCAAAGGTGGATCTAATGGAAGAGTACCTTGCAACAGGTGCAAAAGTCTCATCATAATCGATCCCCTCAATCTATGAGAATCCTGAGGTCACATATGGCCTTGGATTTCTCCACACTACAATCAACAACTTGCTTTACCTTGTAGATCCATCTAGATCCAACCACTGATTTTTAGACTGGTATTGGTACAATATCCCATGCACTGTTCTTGAAAGTGGATTCATACTCCTCCACCATTGCATCAACCCAAGTTGGTTGCTGCACTGCCTCCTAAAAGGAAGATGGTTCAGTCACAATAAATTTTCTCATAAGAGCCATGTATCCAGTAAACCTATCTGGAGATTGTCTCTATCTGCACTGTGAAGTAGGGGCTCCTACATTCTCTGCAACATCAAGTCTCAATCTATCAGCTTTCATGGTCTGCCTTCTACCATTTTTGATGGATGGATCTAAATGAGTGTTTTCTGCCACTCCATGATACTCCTCATGTGGCTGCTCCATATCTTGAGGCTCATCCTTGGGAACCAAGAGTTCCTCCTCTGCATGCAAGTCCAACTCCCTCTCAAGGGACAACTGCATGGATTTATCCTCATCAAATTTTATATCCTATTGCATAATAGTAATTATGTTGTTTGGAAAATACACCCAATAGTTGTGGGGTGTTTGAGTGTACCCCATTTCGGTGTCCCGTGTTTTGAAATTTTGGCAAATCAAAAGACAAGGCAACATCAGAACCAATCTTTAGAGTTACAAGATCTAGTCCTCCTACTCTTAGAGAGGGATCTCTCAAATTATTTGTTTTTTTCAAACGTTTATCTTGTGTGCTTTGAATATTGGTTTTAGACTAGTTATTAAGTGCAAGTGTTTGTTTGTTTGTTTGGTTGAATTGATACAGTAGAACCTAAAAGGTCTAGGAAAGATAGATAGAAAGGATAAATGTCAGTTGTATTGGGCAATGGAGTCAAGAATAGGTCATGACAAACTTATCAATGGATATGGGATATCAAAGGGAAAATCTAACTTGGCCGCAGGATCCTTTGGTTTTGGAATGAGATGGACATCAATGATTTGGAAAGTGAAGTTTAATTCTCAAAAAAGGGAATTTGAAAGCACAACTTGAACAATAAAGAGCTATTTGATAGACAGGGCTAACCATGAATTCTACAAATCACACTTTAATAAAATAATGACTTCAAAAAAACTTTTAAAATGAAATCTAAGATTCGGGGAACACCCTATTTCCTCAAATATTTTATTTCAAATGACTTAGAAAACATAAAAGATTCACTGATAATTACGGTCATAGAAGAGGGAACACCTAAATACATCTATGATCACAACTATAAATACCTTTAAGCCAACCGTTCAAGCAAGGGCAAGGGGCATGAACAGAACATACCTCCTTGGGTCACTGTAAACAAAGATACTTCAAAGGGAGACTTCAATAACAGCCTTTAAGTGGCAACAGACAAGCAGGGAGAACCATAAATCATGCTGAAACCAACTATTCGAACTATTAGAGAAATAAACAAGCATGAAGACTAAAGAGAGAGATTAAAGACTCTAAAATACTTCATCAGAAGAAAACATAAAATAGTGAAGGATAAACAGGTCTAAGGTGCTTCCAAGAGTCATTTCTTAGTCTAAAAATTTCATCCTACTGTAGCAAGAATTTATGGAATAAAATGAAAACAGGGGAAAACATTAAACAGTTTAGAATACTTCACCAACAGCCAAGCTCATGGATCCAATGATAGAGCCTTATGAAAAACAAGCATGCAACAACATCATTGGGGCTTCCAAGACTTCAATTTCTTCTTCAACTTCATCAAACTATGTATTATTTCAGAGAGTTTTAGTATTACAACTAGTGATCAACCAGCCAACCAACATTTACAATGGATTCCTCAACGAGTTTTTATAGAGGGATGAGGAGGTCGAAAGAGAGAAAAGATCTTTTGAATTCAATTAATACAATTAATGCTTCTCGGCCTTTGAGGGGCTCAAGGGAGAAGTTTACAGATATTTTCCTGTATTAATTGGTTTACATTAAGTATTTAAGCTTGCTGGAAGCTTTTGATGACTTTGAGGCTCTGTGTCATATCTGTAGTAACTTAGCAGATATTTTATAATAAGTTCTTCAGCTGAATTAATAGTTCGACTGTTGTGAGACAAATATCCTGTATTCTGGTCATTACTCAGCCTCTGTTGAATGCTGTGAAGCCACAGGTGGCAATCTGGTAGCTGAGAGGAATAAATTTTCCTCTAATGTGGTAGTGGATGCATCTTTTGTCTGATAAATATTCTTGATTTGAATTTAACTTTGTTTAATTCAATGGATTAGGCTTTTGATAATCGATCTTAGCTATAATCCATTAAACTATATGATCAATGTTTAATCCTTCATTTCTGATATGTTTGGGTCTTCGACACTGATACTATTTGTTTAATTTAATTCTCTGTGTCTTGCTGATGTGCAGGTATGTAAAAAGTCCATATGGCATCAATGCCCATGAGGCATCGATGAAACATGAAATTGAACCCTATATATGGCTTTCCTTTTGACGAACGAAAGTCTGGAGGACCATTATCCTCGGCTTTCATTTTCTTTTAAAACATTTGAAAACTCTTTAAATCCTGCATATTTTGGTAAAAAATACTTAGGAGGCTTTGGCTTGGAGCATGCCCGTTGGATGACAGCATCCAACGGTGGAGATTTGCTGCAGAGGTGAAAGGAAGGTGATTTGGAAGAAGCAGTGGTGAGAATTAAGTCAGATCCGTCGATCTTGTGAAGATCGAAGGTCAGGAGCAACCGAGTTAATAAAATGGAGAAGGGTCGCTTTATGTGAAAATAGAAGAAATACAAAGGAAATGAGGAAATTTCCTTTTAGGGGGGGGGGGGGAACTGTTAAGAACTGAAATTGGGGTTTCGGAAATAACCTGGGCTGTCGGATGAGATCGGCCCGAGCGATCGACAGTGGAGATCACTCATCGAAATCCTTTGGTGAAGGTAGAGGGCGATAGCGTAAGGCCAAATTAGATCTGGCGGGAAACACAACGTGATAAAACATAATGAAAAAGGGGAAAGCGGTTTCGGGAGGAGAAACCAGCTGTATCACACGATGAGAAGGTGGGTAGGTGGTATTTCTTTTTCGAACACGATATGTGTCCCCGCCCGACACGTGGCATTTCAAAACAACTTATATCTCGTGATTTTGGGAGATTAAAGCCCGTGCTAAAAGTTAAGCGATATGGAACACCAGCCATAGATCTGGGGCCTCAGATCTAACGGTGGGGAGTGAGCACGATCTAGACATAATGCGTGGGTCACAGTAGGTAGGGTGGCTTCAATATGGGCCGTCAAATCAAGGATTGGATGGCTGAGATTTAAAACCAAGGAAGGTAGGACCCACAGGAGGCAGGCCTGTCATGGTTAATAAGGGTTGTTGGATGTTAGCATCAACGGCAGAGATCACATCTGGGGTTTAAATAAAAATAATACAAAGGCAGAGAAAGGTTAAATAAGGACCATTGATTTGCAGATATCAACAATTGTGATTGGCGGAAAAACATTATGAAGCGAGATGCATAAAATATAACCAAAGTGGGGAGATGCAATCTGGACCATCCGATCTGGACACGTGGACTGCCCAGATGAAATTGAAGCATGCAATCGGCCGGGAAAAAAATTGAATGGCGCCGATGCGATTGAGTGTTGACCGTTGATCTGTAGATCAGATCAATGGTGGAGGATGCGTCGGAAGGTGACCAATCGAGGGTGGGGGAATAACAATGCACCCAATGAAACATTTTCGATGCAATATAGCGTTGGCCATCGGATTGGCCCAATGATCAATGGCGGAGAAGGGTTTCGATCAATGAACAAGTGGGACCATGTTATAATATATACAACCCAAAAATTTAATAAAAAACAAAGGTTTTAATGGCTCGAGGTGTGTTATACATATGAAAATGGCTTGGCGCCCGTCTGCGGGGCTGTGGATTTATATGAAGAGCCATAGGCCCGGGGCTTATATATATAAGGGACAATCGCATCGGAAGCATGATGCTGGTCTTTCAATCTACCCATTTTAATTCTCTGATGCGATTAGCGCTTCAGGACTTTAACTCTTGGTCCCGGGCATAGGTTTATATGGAGAGAAGTGGAGGTTTATACAATAGGGCTCAATCGCATTGGAAAAATGATGTGGGGATTTTCAATCTACCCATTTTTATTGAAAAAAATTGATAGGCGGGTTTATACCAAAACTGAGGAAAAGTGGGTTTATGATTTTACAAAGGAGAATGGGTTTTTAAACAATGTTTAGCACCCGATTGCAGGCCCAATGGTTATATGAAGTGGTAATAAGATTGGGGTTTATAAGACAAAGGGCTTATCGCATCGGAGGCTTCATCATAAGAAATGGACTTGCACGCTCCAATTTTTCTGATGCGATAAGCGCCTAATGGGCTAAGCGCTTGGTTCCAACACCAAGGCATATAGTGGGGAATTGGTTTAGGACTTAGCCCAAGGGGGATTAAGCCTGCAGCTCAAAAACTTATTTTTTTATGAAATTTTTCATAATTTTTTATGGATTTGGGGGTTTCAGTAAAGATTAAAAATGAGTGTTAGACCTGATAAAAGGGATTTTCATGAAGGGAAGAAGGGAAATCATGAAAAATAGAGTAATTTCATGGGGAATAAAGGGGTAAAAATGAAGGTTAGTTTTGAGTGAAGGAGGGGGAAAATGGGATTTTGCAACAGTCTTTTCTTCATGGAAAAACAATAGAATTTCTGAGTTCAAAAGGGGAACAGTGGTGACGATTAACCAAAGGATAGAATATCTTCAGAAGAATTTAAGCACCAAAAATTTTGTCAATAAAATTTTTTCTTGAAGGTTGTCCAAAATAATTTAGCCACCACTTGATATGAAAAAATTTTATAGGTGGCTAACACCCCAAAAAAATCCCGATCTTAGATGTCAATTACAACTTCTTCTTGGCGTCTTTGGCCACATGCACATAAACAGATGAGACAAAATTATTAAAATGTGAAACATTAGGTTTCTTACCAATGAAAGCCTCTTCTGGTGTACTCATGCCAAGTATCCTATGAGGACAATGGTTCTGCACAAATACTGCAGTGTTGCATGCTTCTGCCCATAGATGCATCGATAGGCCTTGATCATGCAACATCACTCTTTCTGCACCCACGATCGTTTTGTTCTTTCTTTCAGCGACCCCATTATGCTATGGATTATGAGGCACTATCAGTTCTCTCTGAATTCCTTCTTTGTTGCAGAACTTCTTGAATTCATTAGAGATGTACTCTCCACCAATGTGTGGTAAAAGCAGTTTTGATTTGATCACTTGGGAGCACTAACACCTGGTTGTAACCCGAGAACCCATCTAAGAGGGATATCCTTTTTGACCCAACTACCCTTTGAAGTATATGGTCCATCTTGGGTAAGGGGTAGTTGTATTTTAGAGAGGCTCTATTTGAATTTCTGAAGTCAATACAGAGCCTGATTTCCCCTATTTTCTTTCTAACAGAAACCAAGTTTGATACCCATTTTGAATATCTAATTGGTACTATGATCCCAGCATCATGCATCTTTTCAATTTATGCTTTAACTAAAGGGAGTAAAATAGGGTTTATGCTCCTCAGTTTTTGTTTGAAAGGCTTTTTATTTTCTTTGAGAGGGATTTTGTGTTGAATGATGCTGGTATCATAAGATTTTAGGTCTTTGTACCCCCAAGAAAAAACGTCTTTAAACTCTTTGAACAACTCTATGTATTGCAATTTTATGTGAGCTGGGAGAGTGCTGGACAGTTTAATCATCTTGGGTTCTTCTAGGTTGCCTATGTTATGTTCTTCTACATTTGTTTCCACAGGCTCCATTCTCGGTTCTTTGGCTACATCGTTAAAATCAAAAGGGTGTTCTAAAGGTGTGAGGCCTCTTGGAATCATATCTTTCTTGCATTGTAAAACTTCCAAGTCTTCTTGGTCTACGTTGTCAATTGTCTCTGCTTCAAAAGGATTCTCACAATGATTTATATCAGCAGAATATGTCATTTCAACTTCTGGGATTTGTTAAATATACAAACAGTTTTCTTTATGGCTGGTTTCTAATATTGTTATGTAAAAGTCATTTTCTGATTTTAAGAAATCATCTATGTGCTAGTCAAAATCAAACACTTGCCATTGATCTTCTTTATCAGGCACTGCAGGCCTGTGTTTTAATTTTACGCTAAGTTGTTCATTTATCTCAGGTATTTGGCAGTTGCTAGCATTGAAAGCGAGTTCATTTGCTAGATGATTTAGTGCTCTAGGAATGAAAACAAGTTCATACTTTTCAAAGGTTTTCAATAAATCAAGGGCAACGTTCCGATTTTCCCTAAGCCTTGGATTTATAGTTGAGTATTCTCCTTTGATTTTTCTTATGATAAGTTCAGAATCTCCTAAGATTGATATATTTTGGGCTTCTAATTGTTTAAGCAACTGTATGCCTAGAAGAAGTGCTTCATACTCAGCAATATTGTTAGTGCATGGGAAATCTAAATTACATGAAAAAATCTGATTCGTATTTTGAATCCAAACACCTGCCCCTGCACTTGTTCTATTATAGGATCCATCAAAGTTTATTTTCCAAAGTATATTTGCTTCATTTTCAATTTCTTGTTGTTGTTGATTGCCAATGTTTTGTATCTGATTTGAGGGAAGTTCTGATTGTTCTGGTAACCTGGTTGGGTCTATATTTTCCTTTTCTTGTGGAGTAATTTCATCTTCGTTGTACAAGATAAAGGCATCTAAACTTGATTGAATAGAATAGATTGGAGAGTTGTTTGGTTTGTCTATGTTGTTCACCATGTACTTCATGTGAGATTCCCTGTATAGTCTTCTGTTTTAGTTAAAAACAAGGATGGTGGCATAAGACATGTCCATTTGTAGGCTTCCCTGAAGTTTGGCTCCCCATGATCTTGATAAGAGCATGCCATACTTAGGGGGAATGTCAGCTACAACTATGTCCATTACTAGACTCTTAGCAGGGATTTGAGCTAAGTTAACACATAAATATTTGATTAAACCCAAACATTTGACTCTGCTTGAGTCAAAGGAATAAAAATCTTTGTATGGTTTACTAATTTTTAAGCCTAAGCTTTCCATTACTACCTTGGGCATTAGATTGTGTGAAGCTCTACAATCTAACATGGCATTGTGTAAAATTTTCTCCTGTATGTTAAAACTAACATAGAAAGGAGGAACAACCCCTTCCTGGTATTTTCCTTCAACTTTCGGACCAAAAAACAACTCAGGCTTGTCGTCTATCAATTTTAAAGTGTCAGTATCACTTTCCAGGTTCAAAGCTTTTAAAACTTGGTTTTTGTACACTTCTTGGGTTACTAGTTCGGCCAGGGGGATGGTAATTTTTATTTTAGCAATCTCACCCTCAAGGCTGAAAGGAAAAATTGATTTGTTCATATTTACATCTGTCTTTTCAATTGAATTATTTTCAGCAGTTTTAATTTTTTGAACTTTGTTTGGACCAGTAATGGGGATTGTTTTGTTAGGACCGCTAGCTGAGGTGCTAGGAGTACTCTGTTCAACATTTGGCTAGTTGTTTTTCTCTTTGTTTAAATTTGGTTTTTTAGCCAAAGTGATGGGTTTGTCTGCTATCTTCTTAGGCTGACTCTCTGAGTTTTTCTTGATAGCAGTACTAGTTTTCTTATCTTTTGAATTGTCTACGTTCACTTTACTCCTAAGATCATACTGTTTGTGTACCTCCATGATTGTATTTTCAAACCCCAATCTATAATCATCAGAATCTTCATAGGTGTTTGTATTTTGATCAAAGAAGAAACCTTGTTCTTCCTCAGTGAGGAAAACATAATCCCCACTGTCTGATCCAATCAAGTTTACATGAGCTTCTCCCAACATTTCCATTTCCCTATCTTCCTCATATTGATCCACATAGTTCCGTTGGAAGGGAGGTCTAACCTATTGGTCACATTCTTTTTGCTTATCTTGATTGTTTTCTCTTCTATAATTCTTATTTCTATTTATGTTTTGGTTATTTTGAGGTTCTCTTGGTGGCACTCTATCATTCAGATTGATCTTTTCAAGCATCCTCTCCATCACCTTCACTAGGTTGTCTATTTTTGTGTCAGAAGTTGAGGTTGAGGGTAGTAGGTCTTCTTTATAAGTTACCCTCTTCTCTAATCTCAACCTATTTATTTTCTCAATTATGTTTGCTTCTACGCTCACAGCTCCTTTCTGCATGTGTTCTAAGGTCAAGTAATCTCTCTCCCTCAATTGATAATCCATTTCAGCATCAAAGCCTTCGGGATACCTTACTAAGGCCATGCCTTGGGGAGGTTTCATGTGAGGTGGAAGAGCATTGTAAACACTATTGAATCTAGTGGAGTAGTCATGAACACTCTCCCCTTGATTTCTTTTGATGTTGCTATACTCTGTTAGTATTTGGAGAGGGTTCTTTTTGAGTTCTCATTTGTTGATGAATGTTTGATACAAATCAGGGAGATCATTGATGCTGTTAGGAGATAAATTCTAAAACCACTTATTTACATCTCCTTCTAAACTTTGAGCAAATATCCTCATCTTCACAGTTTCTTCTTCTATCTCCATGTAATTGAATGCATCCTCCATCCTATCTACATGATGTTGAGCTATTGCAGACTCTTTTTCGGTGAAATGAGGGATTTTGGATTGGTAATCATTTGGTAAGGGAAGCAGAGGTTGTGGTAACACTAATGGGGCATACCATGTTTCCATGGCTGGAAATAGGAGTAGATTTACAAGAGGTGGATTTATAGGAGTGAAAGTGGGTTGAACAGGAGTGTTTTTCACAATGGTAGTATGGAATGGAGTGGAAGAAACACTTGGTCCAGAAAAATGATTTTGAGCAGACTTGCTATGAAAAAGGCTAAAGTGATGAAGAAGTTGGAAATCAAGAGGAGTGGAAGGTGAGGCCTTTCTACTGAAGCTTTGTTGCAAATATTCAATGTCAAGATCAGCTTGGTTTAAATCACCTTGAGATCTAGTTCTAAAGATGTTCTTTGTATGATGTAAATCAAAGCATGAATCCTCTAAGACAACAAGGTTTTCAGGGACAGATTTTTTTCTTAAGAGGCTCCTATTAGCAGCCGATTTTCCGGATTTAGAAGTCTACCATAGAATTCTCTTTGGATTTTCAACGATTAAAGGAGGATTTGGGTCCGAATGGGATCTAGAGTTGATCCTATGTGAAGCTAGACTATTTTTCAAAAATGAGAGAGGTTGAGGTTTTAGGGATTGTTTTTTGGGAGTTTTACCTCTCACGATGTCTTATCTAGTATGGGACTAGGCTTCTAAACTTCTTCAAGGCTGGTTAACACAGTCCTAAAGAGATTTGGGGACCTATATGAGTAATAGGCCTACTGGGGCTAATGGAGTCGCCAGGTGGAAACTATTTAGCTTCTATGAAGGTAAAATATTGGATGTTTCCACCACCATGTTTATTATGAAGGCAAACTGAATTTTTTTTGGGTTTTTCCGAGTTATTTCGGTCTTATAGGTTATGAGAGTGTCCTAAATCTGATTTAACACTTAGCTAAGGTGTTTAAGCATACAGAGTTCACTCTTATGGCTTGGTAACTAGTTCCTTCAAGGTTTGATAAGGTCTTAGGGGAATCCTAAGGGTTACTTAGTTTGTCACTGATTCAATTAAGTCCTATCATGATTACCATTTTTGTTAGGCGGTGCTTGAAGAAGGCTACTTATGTTATACCGGATAGGGAGTGTTTTGTTTTAAATATTTTACTCAGTGTCCCACCATGATCGCCATTATGTTGGTGTCCCGTGTTTTGATAGTTTGGAAAATCAAAAGACAAGGCAACATCAGAACCAATCTTTAGAGTTACAGGATCTAGTCCTCCTACTCTCAAAGATGGATCTCTCAAATTATTTTTTTTTTGCAAAGGTGTATCTTGTGTGCTTTGAATATTGGTTTTAGACTAGTTATTAAGTGCAAGAGTTTTTTTGTTTGTTTGGTTGAATTGATACAGTAGAACCTAAAAGGTCTAGGAAATATAGATAGAAAGGCGAAATGTCAGTTTCATTGGGCAATGGAGTCAAGAAGAGGTCATGACAAACTTATCAATGGATATGGGATATCAAAGGGAAAATCTAACTTGGCCGTAGGATCCTTTGGTTTTGGAATGAGATGGACATCAATGATTTGGAAAGAGAAGTTTAATTCTCAACAAAGGGAATTTGAAAGCACAAATTGAACAATAAAGAGCTATTTGATAGATAGGGCTAACCATGAATTCTACAAATCACACTTTAAGCAAATAATGACTTCAAACAACTTTTAAAATGAAATCTAAGATTCAGGAAACACCCTATTTCCTCAAATATTTTATTTCAAATGACTTAGAAGACATAAAAGATTCACTGATAATTACGGTCATAGAAGAGGGAACACCTAAATACATCTATGATCACAACTATAAAGACATTTAAGCCAACTATTCAAGCAAGGACAAGGGGCATGAACAGAACAGACCTCCTTGGCTCACTGTAAACAAAGATACTTCAAAGGGAGACTTCAATAACATCCTTTAAGTGGCAACAGACAAGCAAGGAGAACCATAAATCATGCTGAAAACAACTATTTGAACTATTAGAGAAATAAACAAGCATGAAGACTAAAGAGAGAGATTAAAGACTCTAAAATACTTCAGCAGAAGAAAACATAAAAAAGTGAAGGATAAATAGGTCTAAGGTGCTTCCAAGAGTCATTTCTTAGCCTAAAACTTTCATCCTACTGTAGCAAGAATTTATGGAACAAAATGAAAATAGGGGAAAACATTAAACAGTTTAGAATACTTCACCAACAGCCAAGCTCATGGATCCAATGATAGAGAATTCTCAAAAACAAGCATGCAACAACATCATTGGGGCTTCCAAGATTTCAATTTCTTCTTCAACTTCATCAAACTATGTATTGTTTCAGAGAGTTTCAGTATTACAACTAGTGATCAACCAACCAACCAACGTTTACAATGGATTCCTCAACGATTTTTTATAAATGGATGAGGAGGTTGAAAGAGAGAAAAGATCTTCTAAATTCAATTAATACAGTTAATGCTTCTCATCCTTTGAGGGGCTCAAGGGAGAAGTTTACAGATATTTTCCTGTATTAATTGGTTTGCATTAAGTATTTAAGCTTGTTGGAAGCTTTTGTTGACTTTTAGGCTCTCTGTCATATTTGTAGTAACTCAGCAGATATTTTATAATAAGTTCTTCGGTTGAATTAATTGTTCGGCTATTGTGAGGAAAATATCCTGTATTCTGGTTATTACTCGGCCTCTATTGAATGCTGTGAAGCCATAGGTGGCAATCTGGTAGCTGAGAGGAATCAATTTGCCTCTAATGTGGCAGTGGAGGCATCTTCTGTCTGATAAATATTCTTGATTTTCCTTTAAATGTGTTTAATTCAATGGATTAGGTTTTTGATAATCGATCTTAGCCGTAATCCATTAAACTGTACGATCAATGTTTAATCCTTCATTTCTGCTGTGTTTGGGTCTTCGACACTGATACTCTTTGTTTAATTTAATTCTCTCTGTCTTGTTGATGTGTAGGTATGTACAAAGTCCACATGGCATCAATGCCCATGAGGCATCGATGAAACGTGAAATTGAACCCTGCACATGGCTTTCCTTTTGACGAACGAAAGTCTGGAGGACCGTTATCCTCGGCTTTCATTTTCTTTTAAAACATTTGAAAACCCTTTAAATCCTGCAAAATACAAAAACATTTAAGAAATATTGCATGTTTTGGTAAAAACTGCTTAGGAGGCTTTGGCTTGGAGCATGGTCGTTGGATGACGACATCCAACGGTGGAGATTTGCTGCAGAGGTGAAAGGAAGGTGATTTGGAAGAAGCGCTGGTGAGAATTAAGTTAGATCCATTGATCTTGCGAAGATCGACGGTCAGGAGCGACCAAGTTAATAAAATGGAGAAGGGCCGCTTTATGTGAAAAATAGAAGAAATACAAAGGAAATGAGGAAATTTCCTTTTGGCGGGGGAAAACTATTAAGAATTGAAATTGGGGTTTCGGACATAACCTGGGCCGTCGGATGAGATCGGCCCAAGCGATCAATGGTGGAGATCACTCATCGAAATCCTTTGGTGAAGGTGGAGGGTGATAGCGTAAGGCCAGATTAGATCTGAGTCATTGATCTGCAGAGATCAACGGCGGGAAACACAACGCGATAAAACATAATTAAAAAGGGGAAAGCGGTTTCGGGAGGAGAAACTAGCAGTATCGCGTGATGAGAAGGCGAGTAGATGGTATTTCTTTTTTGAACGTGATATGCATCCCCTCCCGACATGTGGCGTTTCAAAACAGCTTATATCGCGTGATTATGGGAGATTAACGCCTGTGCTGAAAGTTACGCGATATGGAATGCCAACCGTTAGATCTAGGGCCTCAGATCTAATGGTGGGGAGTGAGCACGATATCGACATGATGCGTAGGTCATAGCAGGTTGTGTGGTTTCAATATGGGTTTTCGGATCAAGGATTGGATGACTGAGATTTAAAACCTGATGAAGGCAGGACCCACAGGAGGCAGGCCTATTGTGGTTAATAAGGGCCGTTGGATGTCAGCATCAATGACAGAGATCGCATCTGGGGTTTAAATAAAAATAATACAAAGGCATAGAAAGGTTAAATAAGGATTGTTGATCTGCAGAGATCAACGACTGTGATTGGCAGAAAAAAATTATGAATTGGGACGCAAAAAATATAACTAAAGTGGGGAGATGCAATCTGGACCGTCTGATCTGGACACCTGGACAGCCCAGATGCAATCAGATCATGCGATCGGCGGGGAAAAAACTTGAATGGCGTCGATGTGATTCAGCATTGATCGTCGATCTGCAGATCAGATCGATGGTGGAGGATGCGTCGGAAGGTGACCAATCGAGTGTGGGGGAATAACAATGTGCCCAATAAAACATTTTTGATGCGATACAACGCTATCCATCGGATTGGCCCAATGATCAATGGCAGAGAAGGGTTCTGATCAATGAACGAGTGGGACCATGTTATAATATATACAACCCAAAAATTTAATAAAAAAAAAAGGTTTTAATGGCTCGAGGTGTGTTATACATATGAAAATGGCTTGGCGCCTGTCTGCGGGGCCGTGGATTTATATGAAGAGCCATAGGCCCGAGGCTTATATATATAAGGGCCAATTGCATCGGAAGCATGATGTTGGTCTTTCAATCTACCCATTTTAATTCTCCGATGCGATTAGCACTTCAGGACTTTAACTCTTCGTCCCAGGCACAGGTTTATATGGAGAGAAGTGGAGGTTTATACAATGGGGCTCAATCGCATCAGAAAAATGATGCGGGACTTTTCAATCTACCTATTTTTTATTGAAAACATTGTTCTGGTGGGTTTAGACCAAAACATAGGAAAAGTGGGTTTGTGATTTTACAAAGGAAAATAAACATTGGGAATGGGTTTTTAAACATTTTTTAGCACCTGATTGCGGGCCCAAGGGTTATATGAAGTGGTAATAAGATCGGGATTTATAAGACAAAGGGCTTATCGCATTGGAGGCTTCATCATAAGAAATAGACTTGCACGCTCCAATTTTTCTGATGCGATAAGCGCTTAATGGGCTAAGTGCTTGGTTCCAGCACCAAGGAATATGGTGGGGAAGTGGTTTAGGACTTAGCCCAAGGGGACTTAAGCCTGCAGCTCAAAAACTTATTTTTTTATGAAATTTTTCATAGTTTTTGATGGATTTGGGGGTTTCGGTAAAGATTAAAAATGAGTGTTAGACCAGATAAAAGGGATTTTCATGAAGGGAAGAATGGAAATCATGAAAAATAGAGGAATTTCATGGGGAATAAAGGAGTAAAGATGAAGGTTAGTTTTGAGTGAAGGAGGGGGAAAATGGGATTTTGCAGCAGTCTTTTCTTCATGGAAAAAAAATAGAATTTCTGAGTTCAAAAGGGTAACAACGGTGACGATTAACCAAAGGATAGAATATCTTCAGAAGACTTTAAGAACCAACAATTTTGTCAATAAAATTTTTTCTTGAAGGCTGTCCAAAATATTTTAGCCACCACTTGATATGAAAAAATTTTATAGGTGGCTAACACCCCACAAAAATCCCGATCTCAGACGTTGATTACAACTTATTCTTGGCGTCTTTGGCCACATGCACATAAACAGATGAGACAAAATTCTTAAAATGTGAAACATTAGGTTTCTTACCAGTGAAAGCCTCTTCTGGTGTACTCATGCCAAGTATCCTATGAGGACAACGGTTCTGCATAAATACCGCAGTGTTGCATGCTTCTACCCACAGATGCATCGGTAGGCCTTGATCATGCAACATTACTCTTTCTGCACCCACGATCTTTTTGTTCTTTTTTTCAGTGACCCCATTATGCTATGGATTATGAGGCACTATCAGTTCTCTCTGAATTCCTTCTTTGCTATAGAACTTCTTGAATTCATTAGAGATGTACTCTCCACCACTTTTTCTCTTAAGAGCCTTCACTTGCTTCCCCATGTCTTTCTCCACCAGTTCTTTAAACTCAAGAAAATTTGAGAATGTCTGATCTTTATTCTTCTTGAAGTACATCCAGCACTTACGAGAAAAGTCATCAACAAATATCACATAGTACTTATGATTTTCTGTCGAAGCAATAGAGAATGGTCCACACACGTTTGTGTGAACTCTCTCAAGGATCCTCGAAGCTTGGCTCTCCTTCTCATGAAAGGTGGAATTTATATATTTTCCCATATTAAATCCCTTTGACGTGTCTGACTGCGCAAGTGTACCCTTGGGAATACTAGTAGAAATCTGTTGCATGACTTTCAAGGCTCCATGGTGAAGATGGCCCAACCTCTTGTGCCATAATTCACCCTCATCCTGGCTCTCCACTTTGTATACCTTGCCCATCAATGTTTCGCAACCATCTACATCTAGTTTTTAGAGATTCTTAACTCGAATCCCTATCTTCTTGGCTTGTCCTATTGTTTTGTTTCACAGGAAAGATTTTCCTTCACTAAAAACAACACCATAGCCTCTATCCTCCAATATTGCAACTAAAACTAAAATTTTCTTCTAACCTAGTACATGCATTACATATTTTAATTTAAAGGGTTTACCTGACTATCTCTGGAAGGTAATGGTACCAATCCCGATAGCACTATACCACCCATCATCACCCATTTCAATATGCATATGGAGATCCTTCTTAAAAGGAAGCGTCGCTATCCAAATACCACATAGATCCCAATGCACTTGACACCATGCATGCGATCAATGAGAAGTCAATATCAAATTGTGAGGCCAAATCATCACCATCTATAGATCGTTCGGCCTTCTTGTTTTTATTATTTTGTGGACAGTTAGTGGCATAATTCCCATGCTCGTGATAGTCAAAACCCTTCACCCTAGACATGCCCCACTTCTTTCCATATTTGGACTCAGATTTGGAATGGAATTTATTCCACTTCCCATTATTCACCTTGGCATCCAAAGTGCAATCTTCTTCATCTTCATTCTTAGATGAAGATCCATCTGTGGTGTCTCGTCTAAACTCCTCCTGCACCAAATTTGACCAGAGTCATTCCCAATCTGGAAGCTTTTCCCTTCCATTGACAGAGTCTTGATAAGTGTTCCAACTCTTTGGGAAGTCCTAAACGCTCCCTAGTTCATCCCGACATTGGACAAACTTTGTTAAAAATTTTGCATGGAATCACCTTTCTCCATCTTGATCTTCCTGAGATTATCTTTGAGCGCCAATTTCCTATGGTCATTGCTGCTCTGAAATAGAACCGTCATATCCTTCCACATTGCATATGTGTGGCTTTCCCATGGAGCCTTGAGATAATGTGGTCTCATACTTCCTCCAATAGGATCCTCCCCACCTTTTCCACTTTCTTTTTCCATGCATCATATTTGCAACATCTGTCACAACGGGTTTAGGAACATCATTGTCAATTAATTCCTTCAAGCCATTATCTTCTAGTACTGCCTCCATCCTGTCCTTCCAAGAAATATAGTTTGAGCTTCCCTTGAGTGCATACTCCAACCTCAAGCCATTGAAAGCCATTTATATCATGAATCAACTGTAGCACCAAGAATCTATTTCTGAAAATTCGAATTCTATCCAGTCACAAACTCAACTCCTCCTTCACAATTGTGATTTCCTGTGCTCTGATACCATGTAGAAATTATAAAAAAAGCATGTATATCATGGATTCAATCTGATCTAACAATGTAATAAAGTTAAATACTAAATCACTTCTACAAATCAATTATGGAATTAAAACACAATAGCCAATCACATGAAGCAAAGAAGAATCAATCAAACCACAACACAGATAATTTCTCGGGGAAAGCTTGCTACTCAAAACCCCACTATCTTCTATTGTATATTCAACATGGAATCATGAAACAATTACATACAGTTCTTCTCACAAGATCCCTCTTGTACTCAGCTAATTGTCTCACACTGATAATTTCCCGGGAAATCTTGCTACTCAAAACCCCACTATCTTCTATTGTATATTCAACATGGAATCATGAAAAAATTACATAAAATTATTCTCACACGATCCCTCTTGTACTTAGCTAATTTTCTCACACTGATACAGACAAAATTGAGCCAACACTTAGCCAATTCTCATCTTGTTTTTAGCCTACCTTGCTCATGCAATTCCTGATGAATTCAAGCCTTATTCTTTAGGAATTTCATCCTTCCTCAACTGCTAGTTAACTTTCCTTTCACCTAGATCTCAACTAGGTATCCATTGTATCTGACATGCATGCAACTAATAATAGTAAATCCTCAGTTGCATGTGAGATCACTAATTGTGAATTAATTAATATTTAATTAACTTGATCTCTCACTAGTGTATCTAACAATTACAACTAGCACAACTGAGTTTAACTCACTTCATTATGTTAAAATGATTACAACCTGCATTAACTAATTCACCACTACACTTCGAACTCTGTTACAGCTAGAATTACTCTGCATTCCTCACCAACTACCTCTAACTCAAAATTTATGAGCTAACTGAGTTTATCACACTCGGTTAACTATTACATGTTATTTTGAGATTAGATTACATTTTATTGTCCATCTTAATTAAGGGATAACTAAAATAGACATGTACCAAATTTAGCCCACACTAGTGTAGGTGTTGCTAAGGCCTGTGGTCCCACACTAGTGTAGGTGCTGCTTGGACCTCCTGGTTCCACACTAGTGTAGGTGTTGAAATTTCCTGTTGAACTTCAACACATAAAGTGGACCACGTTGGGGTAGGGAGTGGACCAAGATGTGCCAGAGTTAAGAAATGGTTTTCATTCCCTTCACACAAACATGGGTATAAAAGATTCTAAGTGGAATTTTGTACTCAAGTACGACGGCTATTTACATAAGTACATCCAGGATGAAATGGAGTTATTGGACATATCCACACCCAGTGCCTCCTATCGATATGTTTTCAAGATCAAGAAAAAATTTAAACAGAAAAAGCAGGACTTTGGATTTTCGAATCTGAAGCAAAGGAAAGGAACCCCCAAACCGCAAAATAAAGGAAAAATCCAAGGAGGGGTGACCTAGGACAACCTGACAAATCCGTAAGAAAATAAAAACACCATGAAGGCAAAGAAGGACATGGGAAGGTGGTGTGAGTTCCATAGGAGCCCCAATCACAACACGAGTGAGTGTGGAGCCAAGTAGTCACAGGTGGTCGAGCTGAAGGCTTCTAAATTAGATGCATGTTCCGAATATGAGTCATAATTTGAAAAGGGGAGTGACAAAGGGAAGCATATTATTGATTTGGAGCTCAATGACACCATTGTCACCACCAATATCCAGAAGGATGAGACCAAAGATTCAGAGGAGGGGGAGCACCTCTTCCAGTCACATATGTGGGTGAAGGGGTCTTTGCTACTATTCATTACCAACAATGGGAGCCAGAAAAACTTTATTTTAACAGAGTTCATGAAGTGGCTAGGCCTACCAACTACAACACACCCATAGTAGTACACCATCGGGTGGCTTCACCAAGGACGTGATCTTCGCGTCATCCAACAGTGTCGCATCCCCTACAACATCAAGCCCTTCATAGATGATGTAATATGTTATGTTTCTCCTCTTGATTTTTGCAATGTATTATTAGGCCAATCATGTTTTTGGAAGGGATGTGATTTGTATGAATCTAGGCCTCACACTATTATTATTAATATGGTAAATATTTTGTATAGGATAGGAGAGGTAGCACCGCCTACCAATATCTCTTTGATCACTACAAAGAAATTTAGTAAGATCATTTCCCATACTGGGAAATTTGTGTTCCTTATGATTCTCCCTCAGGGAAAGAATAATATTGTGGCCACGACCTCCAAACAAGGCTCCTTTACACGAAAAAAATAGTTGTACAAGGTCATGGAGGAGTACAGGGACATCTTCAGCTCACCCCTATAGGTACCTCTACACTGTCAGGTCAAGCAATCCATTAATTTGACCCCAGGCGCACTATTACCCAGTGGGCCGATCTATTAACACTATGTTATGGAGAACGTTGAAATCAAGAGGTAGATCTTGGAGATTCTACATAAAGGGCACATCAGGCCAAGTTCATCACCCTCTGGGAGCCTGATCGTGTTGGTGCAGAAGAAAGATGGGACCTAGAGACTCTGTATTAACTATCGGGCACTGAACAAGATCACTTTCTAGAATAGGTATCCTATCCGATGGAATGATGAACTTCTGGACCAGCTCAAGGGGGCCAAATATTTCAGTAATATTGACTTGAAGTCTGGTTATCCCCAAGTATCAATCTAACCCTCTGATGTGGGGAATACAACCTTCAAATATAAGGAGGGCCTTTTTGAATGGTTGGTCATGCCTTTCGGGTTGACGAATGCCACCGCAACCTTCATGAGGCTAATGGATGACATCTTGTGACCCTTCACCAACTCATGCATGGTGGTGTATTTGGATGACATCCTGATCTTAATCCATAGTTGGGAAGATCACCTCCACTGCATTCAAGAAGTCCTCCAAACATTGTGGCAACACAAATTGTGTGCCAATTTGGAGAAATTCACTTTTCGCATGACCCAGGTTCAATAGCATGGGTACATCATTAATGAGAAAAGTTTGCACGTGGACTTAAAAAAGATAAAAGTGATTCAGGATTGGCCAACCCCAACCACTGAACGGTTCTCCGTATCATTTTGGGTCTTGCCAACTTCTACTGCAGTTTTGTGTTGGGGTTCTCTCATATCACTTGGCCTTTGAGTCAAGTCACCAAGGGAGGAGAAAAATAAAAGTTATTTCGGTTTGAATAGCAACATAGTGCATTTTCTAAGTTGAAGCATTGCCTCTTCTCAACACCAGTGCTCACATTACCATACCTGTAGAAATCATTTTAGCTTGAGACAAATGCCTTCGACTATGCTATTGGTGCAGTTCTTACTTAGTAGGGGAATCTAGTGGCATATAACAGTGACACACTTTTATACACAACCCATAATTATCGCACATATTACTAAGAGATGTATTCCATTGTGTAGGCATGCTGACAATGGAAGCACTGCATTCTAGGGAAGGAAACAATCATTCACACAAACCACCGACCCCTGTTGTTCATATAGACACAAGGGAAGTTGCAAAATGATCTCCATTATAAATGGTCCACATACCTGCAACAATTCCATTTGAACATTAATTACAAGAAGGGAAGCACCAACAATGTTGCAGACTTCCTCAGCTAACTGCCAATTATGGCTATGACCATAGTGCTCGAACCTCATGGGCACGAGACTTCGGGGTGGTCACATCTTTACAAGAGTGATCCATAATTCAACAACACATACCATAAAATTCTAGAAGGAAATAAAGTTCCAAAATTTCACCTCCAAGATACACTGTTATGCAACCTGGGACACATCTATGTTCCTTCAAGCGAGTGCGCCAAGATGATTTGGGAAGTGCACTATAGTCGGGTCACTAGAAATTTTAGGGTATAGAAAATAGTGGTAGTGTTTCAAAAGTATTTCAATTCACCAAACCTTCGACAATATGTTTTGAAGTAAATAAGATCCTACACTACCTGTGCCATTTCCAAACTGACCATCAAGAATCAAGGCCTATATACTCCACTTCCTACTCCTAGTCGACCTTAGGAATCCATCTCCATGGATTACATGTCAGGCCTTCCTTCTACCAAGCATGACAACGATTGCATTTTTTTTGTCATCGACAGATTCTCTAAGATGTCCATTCTGGCAGCGTGCAAGAAGAGTATCATAGTAGAAGCCCCTGCGAAGATCTTCTTTGAACGAGTGTGGGTATAGTTTGGGATCCCACAGTCCATTATCTCAGATCAAGACAACAAGTTCCTAAGTACATTTTTGTGAAGTCTCTGGTCGATGTTGGATACCAAGCTCACTAATTCCATGGATTTCCACCCCCAAACTGGTGGAAAAACATAGGTCGTCAACAGGATGATCGTAAAAAATTTGTGCATGTACAACTTGAAGCATCCATGCACATGCAACGAAAGCATCCCCTATTTCCAAAACAATTATAACTGAGCTCTCCATACCATAAATAGCCACAAATAATTTAAGGTGGGGTTGGGATTCCAACCACTATGTCCCATGGATGTGGCCATACCATTTGCAGCTACTCAGGAATATTCAACTCATGTCCTGTAAAAATATAACAGGGTGAACAACTTCATTGAGCACATTCAACACATCCGCCAGCAGATCCATGACATATTGGACAAGGCCAATGCTAAGTACAAGCAACAACATGATCAACATTAGGTGCCACACAAGTTCTAGGTGGGCGAAAATTTTTGGCTACATTTGTAGAAGGAGCGCCTCGTGGGGCCCCACCGCAAGCTTCAACCACTCCGATATGGGTCATACACTATCACCAAGGTTATAGGGAAAATTACTTCAAGCTCACAATTCTGCCATTCCTTAGTCTGCACCCAATGTTCAATTTGAACCACCTTTGGCCATGCTTTCCACCATAAATGGACACATCCGACATTGCATAACAACTCACACCAATGGATTTAAACCCAAACTGCATGAAACAGGCCAAAACTAATCGGATCATGGATATGAAAATCAATAACAACCGCCAAAATAGTATCTAGCTATAACGAGTATTCAAAGTAGGCTATGTCCTTCACCACGGCAAGTGGTTCACCCGGGACCAAGTTCAACAGAAATTTCCTCACCTCATGGAGGCTCTACACGCAATGGGGACCATTGCTTCCTAAGGAGGAAGGACTGGTCCAGGTAGATATTGGTGGCCACCCACCTATTCCACCTAGACTTCCATTCAGTTTCATCAGTTTCCTTGTTTATATCAACAATTACTACTTTTAGCAGTTTTTTGGGTCCTGAACTTCCAGAGCAGTTTTGAACCCCTAAACGACATTTTTTTGAGGTATTCAACAAGCCCATACCCATAGGTAGGGGCTTGTGGCACATCCTATATTAATCAAAGATATATTTCGAACGAGGTATCGTACACTTCAAATGAAGATAATATGACCATGTTACAACCCCAGGAAGTTGGCTCCCCAACTAACCCCAATGGTGCCCACAAACTCTTGGTGTTACATCTTCTTGGGTTAGGTTTTTGGTTGTTTAGGGTTTTCCCTTATTGTTAAATAATAAAAATGCCCTTGAGTCTCATTGTAACAGAGTTCAGAGGCATGTATTTGCCACATCTCTTCTCAGAGATAAGCTACCATCGCCTCGAGTTAGTTTATTTCCATTATGTATGTAAGAATATTTCAGTTCTTTGATATTAATGAAATAAAGTTTTATTTCTATCGCCTCTCTGTATTTATGTTTATATCTATATTATATTACATTCCTACATAAGTATGGATCATTGGAGACCTTTTAGGCCTAGGAATCCTTTGACTGCTAATGGAAGGATACATGGTAAAGCGGAGAGGTTGAGACAGATAAATTCATCATGGTTTAGGTGGAGATATCTGGAGGCATCCATTCTTGTTTATGGCTTAGTGATTCGGTGGGGATTATGGTAAAGCCTGGTTCTATTGATGAGGGTGACATGGTTTAGCCTCATGAATCTCTGGATGTTTTTTTTTGGTTTTGAGTCCCACATTCATGATTAGAATATGGCACGGGGGTGATTGGCTTAAGAGAGATTTTATTTAGCCAATCTATGGTGGGGTGGAATGTGGAAGTCCCAAACCTTGTTGGCTTTTGCATTGACTAGTCACTAGGGGAATTTTGAGGTCTAAAAGGGCCTCCTAAGAAAAATTTACAACCAAAATAAACTTGATAAGAACCAATAGGATTCAAGATGATGATGTCAGCCATGGGGAATGATTCACCATTTTTGGAGTAAAAAGGTAAAAGGTTCAAAAAATAATAAAATAATAAAGCTATTTTTTCAACTCATATTTTCAACTTATCTCCCTAGGGTTTTACTCAAATTTCAAATGAGAGTGCACTTTGGATGAAAATTTTCATTCCTCATCCAAGGAGTACCCATGTTGCATACATTTAATGGACTGTGCTATAGGAAAAATGAGAAATACATGAAAAAATGTGATTGCAATCAAGTTTTTCATGTATTTTTCAGTTTTCATGTAGTAGGGTTCATCAAAAGTATGCAACATGGATACTCCTTGGATGAGGAATCAAATTTTGCATCCAACAAGTGGTGCTACTCAAAATTTGAGTAATCCTATAGGGAGATAAGTTGAAAATACGAGTTGGAAAAATATTTTTTCCTTTTTTCCCTCTAAAATCTGATAATGTAATAAAATCTTATTTTATTATTACCACTATTATTTTATAATTTCCTTAAGAGGGCCATTTTAGACCTTAAAATTCCCCTAATGAAGATTTCATTTTCTTGGTATTTTATGTGCAAATTTACTAGTTCATTTATGGCATTTATGGTTGTTGTATCCTTATTATTTCTGTTGTTTATACGTTGGTTATGAGTATGTTTTATAACGGTGATGATGTATGGATCTCATCATGTTTTTATTTATGACTGAATAAATAATGAATCTATGACATAATATATTATAATGCAACTATTGTGATAAGGCACCAATTCTTCTTAGTGATTCTCAGATAAGTATGAGACCTATATCCTCAAATCTTTTAATATGACCTGTAGAATGCATATTTGTGACATGTTTGACGAAATTCCTGTCATGTCTAGTAGGGGTACAGTCAAGTCCTTGTTAAATTATTTGCATTTGTATCATTGTTCTATGTTACTTTTCATTTTTGGAATTTTCATGGAGTTCTAGGCAGTGGCTTGGGTCATGGCCCTAAAAAAGTGGCACAGAATCTAGGGTCGTAGGCACAAAAATAAAAAGAAAAGTACTTAGTCTCAGGCATGCCATTCCTATGGGAGTGAATGGAGGGTCCTAGTCACATGCATGCCCATTTCATGGGAGTTATTGAAGCTTTAATGAAGTAAAATGGTAGGTTGTCTCAGGGGTTGATCACCTGAAGGTTGGGTTAGCTTCTGAAGGTTTCGTAGGATGCACAGAAGGTCAGATTGGTTGTGATGTGTCGGTTCCACTTACTTAAATATACATGGGGAGTGGAATCATATCATAGTATCATCACATCACATGTTTACCCCGGTTGGCTGGTTACTTGGGTAGATGTGGGAGGAGGGCATTACAAAGTGGTATTAGAGCATGGTTCAACACTTGGATTGGATTGGCAGAATGTGTTTGTCATGCATACATGTCAATTTCATATGTTTTCTTTATGTTGTGGACTATGTTCTTGTTGTGTATGCGTGGTGGTGGTTAATGTTTTCATTGTGTCGCCATGTGGAAGTTGATGATGTTTTTTTTGGGATGTGTTTGTCATTAATTCATGTGAGTTGTATATGAATTTGTTATGCATGTCAGTGTCTATACCATGTTATGAATGCATTTTCATGGTTACATTTGGTTTCCATGAGGTCATTATAGGCATTTTAGGTCATCATGATGTTGTTGGTATGTTATGATGTTGATGTGTTGGTTGAGATAGAGTAGGAGATGTAGATCATCAAAGTGAATTGTGGCACTAGACTTCAGGGTGAGAGAAGATCGTCATAGAGTTTTGTATGTTTGGTATGCAGGTTTTAATGGTTTTTATAAGAATTAGGGTTATTTATATCCTTGTCATTCCATTTTTATTGTGGTTACATGTGTGATAAATTCTAGTTGATTAGTGTGAACATATGTATATGCGTTAGTTAGTCATGAAGGATAGTAACTTGTTGTTATATGGAAGGATAATGACTTGTTCTTATATGGTGACATTGTGGTCATATGCATGATCGTTATGGTCATTGTACTTAGGATATTGATGTTATATTTAACATGTTAATTTGTCTTAGCCTATGCATATGGTTAGGGTTATGACATTCAAGTATGAATCGATATATTTATGCTATTGTGTTTTACTAATCTAGACTAACTGTGCATATGTGGTTGTTATGCATGAATGAAAATTGTTTGTGAGTTTATGATGTGAATATGTTAGAGAGTTACTATTATGGATATCATGACCCTATTTATGTTTGAGTTGATATTTTGTGAATTTATATCGTGCCAATCTATATTTATTTTGCACACAAAATCGCCTCCCCTGAGATACATTAAGGTATGAGTTTTCTTATGTCATATACTTGGTGCTTGACTGTTTGATTATGTTGTCTATTTGGTCTTTAAGTGTTTTATTATGTCATCTAGTTGATTTATCTATCATGCCACACTTATAGTCTGTTTGAATGTTTTATTAATTGCATGATATGAGTATGTGTATGTAAGATTGCATGGAGAAATGATATTGTTTTAAGATGGTTGTATTAACACATATGTGTTGAGATAGTTGATATGCACTTGAGTGTAAGTAGGTGATAGTTGTAGCATTATTTATTATTACTAAAGCATGTGAGTTACTTATTTAATATAAAATTGTTGTTACACTTGGTAAAGGTTGGTTTCAAATTGATAGATATGCTTTCTTGATCTTTGGAACAAAAGGCTGACATGTGTGTTCCATTACAAGGAAACGTGATTGGCACAAAATGTTAAGATATATGGTATATTGTTATATTTATTTATGCATTGATAGTTATGTGTTTATGGCAGTATGATGTAGGGTATTTCATGCCAGGATATTGCCATGAAATATTGAAGGAGGCTTGGGTTGGGCTTGTTATCACTCTGTTATCACCCGATCTGGACCTCAGGTTGAAAAGGGAAATCAGGGTAACATCTAAACCACGCTCAGCCTTGTAGCTAGCCCTACAAGGATAGGAGAGGGCTCTCTCCGTGAAAGGATATTCAACAAAGTAAAACAATGAAATGATTTTAGGCTAGGTATAATAATAGGAAAATGTTTTAATGAAATGAATGAATTTTTTAGGGATGTGTGGGAAAAATAGGATAGTTTGAAACTGGGGAATTAAATCATGATACAGGGTATTTCATGGGGCAAGGTAGGCAGGAAAATTTAGCAATAAAGTTTAAATAAGGATGGAATGGAAAGACTGATGAGGAGCTGAAAAGGGCATAGAAAATGGATCCTTTTCAAACAAAATAAAAACACAGAGTATTGAATGATTTCCCAAGGCAGAGCATAAAAAATGGATTCTACCTTTCTATCTTGAAAGAATTCAACTGGAAATGTTTATGGATGAAAGGTGAAACATAACAAATTACATATGAACACAAAGGAGAGAACAAATGCTAAATTTCATACCACATGGATCCCACAAATCAGAGTTGTGTCTCTTATTAATTTCCTGTCCAAAACTGTTACAATGGAGCGCAGAGCATTCTCCTTGATTTTCCACACTATTCCCCTACTTCTGAGTTACAAACTGATTTACAAATGATTTAGAATTACATTAAATAAACTGAAATGTGGGAACATAGATCCAAAGAAAAAATTAGTTGTTTAACAGCTCAAGAACTAAAATCTGAAGATAGAAAAGAGAACCAACAATCTGCCTAAAAGAAGGAGAAGCATTACATTTGACCATTTGGCAGATTCACTGTTATGCTGTTGAAATAAAAAATAGGCAATTTGAAGAGCTAATCCTATTTTCCTGATATTGTAAAAATCTCGATCTCATATTAGCTCTCGGCCAGCTGACTATTTATTTCTATTATTACTCTCTTGAAGCAAACTGAATTTTAATAAAATTCCTTTTGAAACAACATAAAATGAAATTATGTCTTAAGTGAAGGGAAAAAACTGATTTTGGAATGGAAGGAGCAAAGGGAAAGGAGGTGGGGTCCGCGTCATAATCAGAATCGGAATCGATGGGGAAGAGGGGATATAATATAATAAAACATTTAAAATACATGTTTGTGATGGTGTCATCACAATCGGGATAGGAGGAATGGGGGAAGACGTATTTGAACGAGGGAAAAAATCTTCCGATGCGATTGGAAAGGCCCGATGGGTAATGCAATAAGGGAGTAGGGAAAAACCTTTAGAATAAATGAAAAATGATTTTTCACTTTATATAAAAGGGAAGAATGATTTTTACTGAAAGGGCAGAGGGCTTAAGGTGGCAATGGGGTATGAATCGCAATCGCAATCGGGAGATCGGGGTGGGTGCATTGCATAACAAAATTTCGTTGATGCGATTGGGAGGAGGTGATGGGAAAAACCTTTGTATAAATGAAATAAAAAAAAATTGATTTTAAAAAGGGGAAAGGCCTTTTATTATGGATGGGCAGTAAATTATAAGGTGGGACCCAAAGGTCCATCAGCATCGGAGATCGGAGGAGGGCGGAGGGAAAGTTATATGTGAAATTGCCGATGCCGATGGGGAGACAAACTGTGGGTCATCCGATCAGAGGGGGTAGATCAACGGTGCAGGAGCAATCGGGAGTTGCCATCGGGAGGGACTCAATCAGAGAGGAGCGATAAAAAAGCGTTGATTGGGTATGGGCCGTTTGATCGGATGGGTAGATCGATGGCTAGGATAACATCAGGCAGGGTCAATCGGGGGTTTTTCATTGGAAATATACAATCAAAAGCACTCAATGCAATCACATCAGAGTTTCTTACCATGGGCCAATTGGGGCGCACCGTTTAAATGTTGCGATGTGATCAGAAAGGAAAGGGTTTGGAATGGCGGGGTTTTATAATATAAAACCTTTAAATTTTATTATAAGGTTTAAAATGTGTGGAGGGGAAGTGGTTTATGTATCGGATTTATGTATTAAAAGGTTTAATAACATGATTTTTCCATAGGATGGGGAAAAAGGGGTTTTATAAAGGAAAATGATAAACTTTAATAACATAAAGTTTAATTGAAAGGTGGGAAAAAGGGGAAGGGTTAGGGAATAGAGGACTTTATTCACTTAGGCATAGATTTCAATCCAGGAGTCAGTTTTGAGAGTGCGATATACCGTTGGAAAGCTCGTTTTGGGCTCTTTCTAATGGACATACTCGGAACATTATTTGACACTGAAAATGCTATGGAAAACTTCTTTAAAAGGCAGGGTGATGACTTGGAGGAGATAATAGCTTCTGAAGTGTGAATTAATACATATGATGACATAAAATTACATAATGAATGATAATAAAGGAAAACATCATGTTTTCACCTCAAAACATGGTTTTGAGGTGAAAATTACATCAAATTGAATAAACATCTCTTTGATCTTCCAGGTGTTGTGACTTTGAGTTTATTGACTTCCTCATGACCTTGCTAATATTTATTGACACTTGACTCATTAATTTGACCATGGTGAGATTCTAGAACCTAATGAGGCTCATCCTATGATCTACTAACATGAATCACAAAGTAAAAGTAACTCATGACTAAAGAACATAGAGAGGAGAATCAACAAGTTTCATATGAGGGAAAACTGATGAGAAATCACTACCATCAATGAATCCATGACCTAGGGAATGGTGAAATTTATTGGTATGGGACTCCTAATATGCAAATGCAAAAGATAAATTTTGATCACTGATGGCAGTATGACTAGAATGACACTAAAATTGGCTCCAATGGGGATGGTAGCTGCTTGGAGGTGCCAAGAACACCATAGACCAAGTAGCCTTATCCATTGGGCATGGAGTCAAAAACACTAAAAACTAACACAATGCAGACTGACTCTGATTCAAGACTAAGACTGAAAACTGAAATAAAACCAAACCATACACATATCATTTAATTTTTATAGCCTTCACCTCGGGCCCCAAACTTCAATGATTATGTACTTGAACTTTGACCAAAAAATAACATGGTATATACAATGATTGTGACATAACTTCTGATCCATTATCTTCAACAATGGTAGTGCTTCAAGAGCCTCCCATTCACTGCTCCTCCAGGGAAATCTTGGCCATCCATTTCTGAAAGAAAGAAGGCATTCTATCCCCTATATGCTGAAATCCTGTATGGTCCTTTCCACAAGTTGTCAAACTTAGCATGCTTCCCTTTGTCCTCATTTCTTGCATCCCATCTCAACACTACATCATCCAGCTGGAACTTTTCTGCTTTGGTCTTTTGATCATAAATATTTTTTATCTTCTCCTGCAACTAAATAGTGTTTTGTGACAATTCCTCTCTTGTTTGTTGAAGGTGGATCATCTGATTGATCCTTCGCTGATTATCATCATCTTCACTACCAACTTCTTGTAATAATCTCATAACTGGGACTGTAAGAGATGTAGGAAAGATAGCATCAGTACCATAAACCAATTAAAAAGGTGACATGCCTATGGATTTCTTGTTGCTAACTCTGTCTGCCCACGGTGCATTGATGAGCTTTCGATGCCAATTTGTTTTGTTTTCCTCCAGCATTTTCTTGATCATATTTATCAGCAGTTTGTTCGATGATTCTTCCAGGCCGTTACCTTGTGGGTAGTACGCTGTTGAATGGCCTAGCACGATATTATGCTTATCGTAGAACTCCACCATCTTCTTAGAATTGAACGCTACTGCATTATCTGTTATAATTTTGTAAGGGAAACCAAAACGAGATAAAATATTCGATTCTAGGAATTGAATAATTACCGTATCTGTAGCTTGCCTTACTAGGACGGCCTCGATCCATTTAGTGAAGTAGTCTGTTCCTGTCAAGATCCATCGATGTTGCGCTGATGATGCGGGATTGATTTCTCTTATGAAATCGAGTCCCCGTTACTGAAATGGGGCATTTACTGAAACTGGTTTCAAAGGAAGAGGAAGCAATTTCTTCTTCCCTTGGAAAATTTGACATTCATGACAACTCATCATTGTTTTATATAAATCTGAAAATAAAGTGGGCAAATAATATCCTGCTCTCAAAACTTTGTTAGCTGTAGTCTTCCAAAACAAATGACCACCACAATCACCTTTGTGAAAATCATGCATTACCTTCTGAGCCTCTTCTTCAACCAAACAATTGAGAAGAATACCTCCAGGATCTTTCCAATAAAGAGCACTGTTCAAAATACAGTATTTAGCAGATTTAAGTTTCAGAGATCTACCTTTACTCTTAGACATTCCTGGAGGAGGTGAAAGATGCTGAAGGACATAAACAATATCTGAATACCACGAGGATTGTAGAAAAATGTCTGAAATTGGAACAAGTAAACCTTCATCTTCCTCCTCTGACATTGCTGTTATGAGGTTTATATCCAGGGCACACAGATTTGATTGGGCCATCAATTTCGCCAAGCCTTGTCCTTTGATCAACTTTGTGGGCTTGATCTCCAAATCGTACTCCAACATAGCTGCTATCCACTTACCTCTTCGACCTTTTGGATCAGTTTGCATCAAGACATCCTTTACTACTGCATTAGGGACACATGCTATAGTATGTGTATGCAGAATATAGACCCTAAAATCCTTCAATGCCTTTATAAGATCCAATGCTTGCTTTTCAATAATATTATACCTCAAAGCAGCATCTCTAATAGTCCTACTAAAAAATTCAATTGGATTTTTAGTCTAATCTCTCTTATGCATCAAGACTGCAGCCATAGTATGCTCCGACGCAAATGAAAAAATAATAAAATCTTGAGTATAGTCGAGACTAATCAAGACTGGGGCATTGGACAAAACAAACTTTACCAAATTAAATGACTTGATAGCTTCTTCACTCCATTTGACAGTGCTATCCTTCTTCAATATGTTAGTCATTTCTCTTAGATGTTCAACCAAATTGGGTATAAATCAGAGCAAGAAGTTCATCTTACCATTGAATGCTTGAATCTCCTTTTTGTTCCATGGAAGGTCTATGTGTTGAATTGCCTCTAATATAGAAGGATCAATACGGATACCATCTTTAGAGATGATATGCCCCAAAAATTTTCTTTCATCCATGGCAAAGAGACTCTTCTTTGGATTGAGAGAAATCCCAAACTTTTTGCATTGCTGAAAAAAACTCTCAAATGGTGCAAATGCACATCATCAGAACCAGAAAACACTGTTAGATCATCCAAATAAACAACAATAAAAACATCCTTTTCATTGGCAAAAGCAATGTCCATTTCTTGCTGGAAAGTGGCTCCAACATTCTTCAGTCCAAATGGCATTTTGGCATACTTAAAGGTTCCCCAGGGTGTTGTGAAGGCAGTTTTGTCTTGGTCTTTCTCATGCACCAAGATCTAGTTATAGCCTGAGTAGCCATCAAGTAGTGATATCCTAGATTCTCCAACTATTCTTTGCAGAATATGGTCCATCTTCGGAAGTGGATAATTATCCTTTAAGGATGCTTTATTCAGATTCCGAAAATCTATGCACAAACTTATCTCTCCTGTCTTCTTATTTACCGGGACCAAATTTGAAATCCAGTCATAAAATCTAATTGTGACTATGATACCTGCTTTGTACAATCTATTTCCCTCTTTTTCAATGGATGGCAGTAGCTTTGGATTGATTCTTCTCAGCTTCTGTCTAAATGGCTTCTGATCTGGCTTGATGGGAATAGTATGTTGGATTATGTTCTTATCATACACTTTCAAATCTGAATAATCCCATGCAAACACATCAAAAAATTCAGAAATAAATTTAACACACTTTTCCTTTACCTCAGGGGACAATGCCTTTGACAATTTTACAAACTTGGGCTTGTCAGTTGTTCCAACATTCACATCTTCGACTCCTTTCTCGGTAGGCACCAAGCTTGGTTTCTTTGCAACATCATCCTGATTAAAAAGCTCCTCTAAAGGTATGATACCTCTAGGAACTACATTATCCTTTAGCTACAATATGTCCATCTGATTTGTTTCAATTTCTTGATCATCAACCTCATAATCACCTTCTATTGGAGTATCTTTGAATTTTCCATCACTCCGCAAAAAAGCATTGATCTCATTGACATCCCAAAACACTTTCCAATACCTCAAATTGTTAGGAACAGTAGGCCTATGTTTGTTATAGATCTCAAACATGTTGCTGGAGTTCATGGGAATCTTCAGGTTGCTAGCAGTAGTGGTAAGAGAATCAGCAATGATGTTCTGCATTCTGGGTACTGTTGTCAAAGTGTACTTAGGGAATGTCTTCAAGATGTCTAGGACTACATTTCGATAGGCCCTCAATCTCAGATTCTTTTCTTGGTACTCTCCTTTTACCTGTTTAATTATCAGCTCCGAATCCCATAGACAGAAATCCTCTTTGCATTCAACTTCTTCAAAATTTTCAGACCTGAAATCAAAGATTCATACTCTGCTTCATTGTTAGAGCAATCAAAATCCAAATTGTAAGCACATACTCTAACATTACTAGGAACCTTTTCAGGCTGGAAAACAGGGCTCCGAATCCATATTCCAATACCACCTCCATCCTTACTAACAGCTCCATCAAAATCCATGCTCCAAAGGCCTTCTTCTTCTTCTTGTAGATGCTGAAATTTTGCTTCTTTCTCTTCTTTACGTTGACTGATTTTTGCATCCTTCTGTTGTTCACTATATTTTTGTTGTTGGCAGGCAGGAGGCTCAACAGTGCTTGCTGCTTTATCTTTTTCCTATTTGAGGACTTCCCTAAAATTCTCTGAAATCTCAGGTATCTCATCTACTTGTACCAACTGAACATTTTCATCATGAAAACCACCATCTGAATATAAGACAAAGGACTCTAAATCTGTGTGGACTACATTATTGGGATGATTTACTAGCTTCTCTTTGCTAGTGATCATATATTTCATTTTCTTCTCCCTATATAGCTTTCTTAACTGGCCAAACACGGGAATGGTGGCATAAGAGAAGTCAAGCTGCATGGTTCCTTTAATTTTTGCACCCCAAGACCTAGATAGAAGCATTCCAAACTGTGGTGGGACATCGGCAACAACTACATCCATCAAGACATTCTTGGCTGGGTTTTGATCTAAAGACACTACCAAGTCTTTGATAAGACCAATACAATGGACCCTACCTGAGTCAAAATAATACAAATCATGATATTTACAGGTGATATCAAGTCCTAACTTCTCCATGATGGCCTTGGGCATCAAATTATGTGAGGCTCTAGAGTCCAACATATCATTATGCAAGATGAACTCATGTAATCTAAGACTCGGGTAAAAGGGAGGGACTTCACTTTCTTCAGATTGATATTTTGTGGCTGGACCAAAGATGAGTTCAGGGTAGTCATATTCTACATTAACCATATTAGAAACAGAGTCTATTTGCAAAATTCTAGACACCTGATTTTTATAAGTGCTATTTTTCACCAACTCAGTCAAGGGCATAGACACTTTTAGCTTAGAAATTACATTATCCAAATTAAAGGAAGGGAATTTTTCTACCTCTTTAATGGGAGGATATTTCTTCTCTGCTTGCTCCTTTGCTATGCTCTGCTGGTTCTTCTCATCTGGGCTGTTAATTGTTGAAGTTGTTTTGCTGGAGGAAGGGTTAGCTGCATCTTTCCCTTTCTTCTGAGAATCATTCTTCATTTGGAGCTCTTTTCTCTTCTGAATGGGACTGATCGGAACATATCTATTCCTAAAATAATATTGTTTTTGTTGAGTTGATAAAGCGTTCATGTACCCTCTCTGGTAATCATCAGACTCATCTTCCAACACTGCATCATTAGCCAAAATGAAATTTTCGTCCTTTTGAATGTCTGCATTCGCTGTGTATTCCTCTTCTTCAGTGAGAAAGATAGGGGCACCATCAGCTGTGAAAAAGTGGTTGGCTTCAATCACAGGATCATCATCATCATCTGTCTCTGTTCCCTGAACATAATTCTGATGTAATGGAGTCTGATTTGTTGCTGTGGTGGCGCTTGGTCCTGCGCTCTCTATTCTCTCTGTTTAATTCTGAATTGGAGCTGCTGTCCTCTGAAATTTGGATTCCTAATTTGAGGTTCACGTCTATCTGAAATGGTTAATCAATCAACCATATTTTCTACTGTTTGAATTAAAGTATCCATTTTTTTGTCTGAATGAGACGCTTCTTCTTTCACCGTGACTCTTTTTTCAGTTCTGGTTCGAGCTCTTTTGGCTAGCAAATTTGCTTCTACACTTACTGCTATATTTTGCATGTCTTCAAGAGTAGAAGGATCTCTTTCTGGAATAGCATTGTATACAACATTGAATCTTAAACAATAATCCTACACAGTTTCACCCACATTTCTCTTAATATTTTCATATTCAGACAAAATTTGGAGTGGGTTTTTCTTTACCTCCCACCAGTCTAAAAAATGTGTGTGTAACTCTTGTAAAGTGTGAATAGATCCTACTAGTAAGGATCTGAACCACTTTCTAAATTTAGCTCCAAAAATTTGAACAAACAACCTGGTGGTTACATTATCTACCTCTACCTCATGAAGATCAAAAAATTCATTCATCTTATCAACATGCTTCTGGGCTGTGATGATTTGAGTGGCATCAAAGATAGGAATTTTACTTTGATAATCAACAGGAATATCATTCAAAACCTAAGTCAAAACCATGGGTGCATACCGAGCAGCCATGGCTTTAGGTGGATTTACAACAGTGTTTGTAGTACAAGGATTCAAGGGAGGTGTTGATGGAGGAGATGATAACTGAGATTTGACTGATGGGAATGCTGATGAATTAGGAGGAGGAAATGTTGTTCCTGATGACTCTGAAGGCTCAGGGATATTAGTTACAGGGATAGATGACTAATGGAAATTCAAAATATAATCATCAATTGAGGAATTTTCCCTTTGAACTTCAATATCTACAAGGAATTCTGGATCTAAAACTGTGTCATCAAGTGTAGTTTCAGATTTATTTCTAAACAAAGAAAGCTCAAAACTCTAATCAAAAGAAAGATCTTCTATAAAAAACCACTCACTGCGCCAAGTATGGGATCTTAAAATTGGTCTGGGACTTGGTGATACTTCTTGTCTTCTGACAATTCTTGGAATCACATTAGGATTCTCAAACACAGGGGGAGGATTTGGATCTAGATTAGTGTGGTTAAATTTCTACTGTATCTTATTGAAGCCAGTGTGGTTAAATTTATACTGTACAAAATTCTATTTCAGCTCTGAACATCATCTTCTAGAGTTCGGGAATGTACACGGGAAAATATTTGCTGGGATGATCTGTCTTTATGCTCTGATACCAGAAATATATTATGACTGCGGATATTTTGGAATAAGTGCTTGTAGTTATATTCCCTTCCAAAGCATTTTAACAATGTTTCGCTTTGAAATAATATTCAAACTTCTTCAAACAAATATTTCAAAGGTTCATAGGCAAACCTTATCACTCCGGTCATAATATCAAAATATTATAAAAATTGCCCAATTCTATAAGACCCACCAACCTTCGAACTTATATCATAAACAATTTAACATGACATGTATTTCATTCAACGAGGGCCCACGCATCCATATTTTTCCTTTTTATAAATAAAAGAAACATTAAGTAATATAACAATGCTGGGCCATACCTTGATTTATTGCCCGTGCACTTCACTATGCAATTGTCATCAGATCTAAGGCTCTCCAGATCAGATGATCCTCGTGAATATCGCGTTTTTTCAAAGGCCGAGGTTTAACACATGAAAGTTGTGCAATATGGGCAGTATTTGGGAGATGACATGCCCTTATATTACTGGATCGCATTTTTTTTTGGCGTGGTTTTGCTCTGGGTAAAAATCGGCACGATAAAGGCAGTTTTGGTTTCTAAAACCCGCTTGTGGTAAATAAACTGCACTTTAACTCCTCGCGTTAACTCACGGCTGGGTCCCACTTATATTTACTCCGTTGGCTACAGAATAAAGCTTTTTTACTTCAACAACAGAGATTTTATAAAGGTTTGTCGTGTTCAATATAACTTGGGTTTAACCTTAAGACAGAGGTTTTCAATACTCTTTATTTCACACAGGGCATGAATATGATTCGCTTTGAAAATAGAATAAGCACATTCAAAGTGCTGAGAATATAAGCTCGAAGACAGTTAGATCGCATTCCCCATTGGAGTTTCCAGAAATTTTATCACTCGATCTGGACCTCAAGCTGAAAAGGGAAATCAGAGTAACATCTAAACCATGCTTAGCCTTGTAGCTAGCCCTACAAGGACAGGAGAGGGCTCTCTCCATGAAAGGATATTCAACAAAGTACAACAATGAACTGATTTTAGGCTACATATAATAATAGGAAAATGTTTTAATGAAATGAATGAATTTTTCAGGGATGTGTGGGATAAATAGGACAGTTTGAAACTGGGGAATTAAATAAGGATACAGGTTATTTCATGGGGCAAGGTATGCAGAAAAATTTAGCAATAAATTTTAAATAAGGATGGAATGGAAAGACTGATGAGGAGATGAAAAGGGCATAGAAAATGGATCCTTTTCAAATAGAAGAAAAACATAGAGTATTGAATGATTTCCCAAGGCAGAGCATAAAAAATGGATTCTACCTTTCTATCTTGAAAGAATTCAACCGGAAATGTTTATGGATGAAAGGTGAAACATAAAAAATTACATATGAACACAAAGGAGAGAACAAATGCTAAATTTCATACCACATGGATCCCACAAATCAGAGCTGCATCTCTTATTAATTCCTTGTCCAAAACTATTACAATGGAGCGCAGAGCGTTCTCCTTGATTTTCCACACTATTCCCCTACTTCTGAGTTACAATCTGCTTTACAAAAGATTTCGAATTGCATTAAATAGACTGAAATGTGGGAACATAGATCCACAAAAAAAGGGAGTTGTTTAGCATCTCAAGAACTTAAATCTGAAGATAGAAAAGAGAACCAACAATCTGCCTAAAAGAAGGTGCAGCATTACATTTGACGATTTGGCAGATTCACTGTTATGCTGTTGAAATAAAAAATAGGCAATTTGAAGAGTTGATCCTATTTTCCTGCTGTTGTAAAAATCTTGGTCTCATATTAGCTCTCGGGCAGCTGAATGTTTCTTTCTATTATTACTCTCTTGAAGCAAACTGAATTTTAATAATGCCTTTGAAACAACATAAAATGAAATTATGCCTTAAGTGAAGAGAAAAAACCGATTTTGAAATGGAAGGGGCAAAGGTAAAGGAGGTGGGGTCCACGTCGCAATCAGAATCGGAATCGATGGGGCAGAGGGGATATAATATAATAAAAAATTTAAAATACATGTTTGCGATGGTGTCATCGCAATCGGGATCGGAGGAATGGGGGAAGACGTATTTGAACGAGGGAAAAAGTCTTCCGATGCGATTGGAAAGGTCCGATGGGTAATGTAATAAGAGAGCGGGGAAATCCCTTTAGAATAAACGAAAAAATGTTTTTTCACTTTATATAAAAGGGAAGAATGATTTTTATTGAAAGGGAGGAGGGCTTAAGGTGGGACTGGGGTATTAATCGCAATCAGAATCGGGAGATCGGGGCAGGCGCATTACATAACAAAATTTCACCAATGCGATTGGGAGGCGATGGGAAAAACCTTTGTATAAATGAAAAAAAAAAAAAAAAATGATTTTGCAAAGGGGAAAAGCCTTTAATTATGTACGGGCGGTAAATTATAAGGCGGGACCTAAAGGTCCATCAGCATCAGATATCGGAGGAGGGCAGAGGTAAATTTATATGGGAAATCGTTGATGCCAATGGGGAGATGAACTATGGGCCATCCAATCGGAGGGGGTAGATCGACGGTGCAGGAATAATCGGGAGTTGCCATCAGGAGGGGCTCAATCGGAGAGGATCGATCATAAAGCACCGATTGGGTATGGGCCATCAGATCAAATGGGCAGATCGACGGCCAGGATAACATCGAGCGGGGTCAATCGGGGGTTTGCCATTGGAAATATACAATCAAGAGTGCTCAATGCAATCACATCGGAGTTTTTTACCACGGGCCAGTTGGGGCACACCGTTTAAATGTTGCGATGCAATCAGAAAGGAAAGGGTTTGGAATGGTAGGGTTTTATAATATAATACCTTTAAATTTTATTATAAGGTTTAAAAGGTGTGGAGGGGAAGTGGTTTGGAATGACGAGGAATTTATATATATAAACTTTATTATAAAGTTTTAGGGGTAATGGAGGGGAAGTGGTTTATGTATTAAAAGGTTAATAATGCAATTTTTCCATAGGATGGGGAAAAATGGGTTTTATAAAGGAAAATGATAAACTTTAATAACATAAATTTTAATGGAAAGGTGGGAAAAAGGGGAAGGGTTAGGGAATAGAGGACTTTCTTCACTTAGGCATAGATTTCAATCCAGGATTCAGTTTTGAGAGTGCGATATACCATTGGAAAACTCTTTCCGGGCTCTTTCTGATGGACATACTTGAAACATGATTTGACACTAAAAATGCTATGGAAAACTTCTCTGAAAGGTAGGGTGATGACTTGGAGGAGATAACAGCTTCTGAAGTGTGACTTATTACATATGATAACATAAAATTACATAATGAATGATAATAAAGGCAAAGTATCATTTTTTCACCTCAAAACATGGTTTTGAGGTGAAAATTACATCAAAATGAATAAACATCTCTTTTATCTTCCAGGTGCTGTGACTTTGAATTTATTGACTTCCTCATGACCTTGTTGATATTTATTGACACTTGACTCATTAATTTGACCATGGTGAGATTATATAGCCTAATGAGGCTCATCCTCTGACCTACTAACATGACTCACAAAGTGAAAGTAACTCATGACTAAAGACCATAGAGAGGAGAATTAGCAAGTTTCATATGAGGGAAAACTGATGAGAAATCACTACCATCAATGAATCCATGACCTGGCGGAATGGTGAAATTTATTGGTATGGGACTCCTAATATGCAAATTCAAAAGAGAAATTTTGTTCACTGATGGCAGTATGACTAGAATTACACTAACACACTCCATGAGATTCCCAACGTTGGGGAAGGAATCCCAATAGAGGTAACCACAAACCAAGCTTTTGACTTGGTATCTAGCCCTACGAAGTCAGGGAGGGCTCTCTCCCAAAAATCACAACCAAGATGGCTAGATGAAAAGGTTTTAAGCTAGATATGAAATGTATGGTTTTGGTTGTTTTGATTTTGGGGTTGGGCTCACTAAATGAGGATTAGGTCAAATGGACTAGATCAGGGCCAATGAGATGGAATTGCAGTCCATTCAATGGGGCAAGGTAGGTGGAATGCTCAACACTTTAAGGTGATTTGGTGAGATTTTTTAATACTGATGAGGAGCTAGGTAGAGAATAGGGGATGATTTCTTCCTAAACTGAAGAAAATGGACAGATTATGAAAATTTTCCCAAAAACAGAGCATGAAAAACATGAATTCTGCCTTTCAACTTGAAATTTAACATATAATAGACATGAAAAGGTTTATGAGATTAAAAAACATTCATACAAATGATCACAGAGAAAAAACTATGTCAAACATTCATACCACATGAATCCCAAAGAAATAGTTGCAACTTTTCATTAATATCCAGGCCAAACTGGTTCTTGATCAATACACTAACTTTCAAACTGATGCCAACCTTTGACTCCTCTGAAGGCCTGAGCTAAATAATCCTCAAAACCACATCCACTCATCCGTAGGGTAGAATCCATGAGATGAGGGAGATATTACACAAAAATTTGAATTGATAGCTAGAGTATAGGATGAGAAAAGTGACTCAATCCCATCTCTAATGAACTTATTCATTACAATTCAATTGATTGACTTAACTAATGTAATTACCCTAGATAAAAATAAAAAAATGATATTTACATTCATATTATGCATTTACATAATTAATTTCCTCATTTCCCAAGGTAAAATTCAAACTGGAGTGAAAATAAAAAAAAATTTGAAGACTGTGAAAAATGCATTTTCCTTGTCAAACGCAGCGTCCAAGCAAAAAACATTGCCTTTATTCATGGCTAGTTTTAAGTGCCTTCCCGGTGTCCAAATCAACTCCAAGATATCGCATTGGAAATCCCTTTGAATCTATTTTCCAAAACTACCTCCAGTTTTAAAAATGGTTCTCATTTTCCCTATAAAAAAACTGGTCTCCCAAGACTAGTAAACATGCAGTGACCAAGCAGATTTGGAAGCAGAAACATGAAAATTTGATGGATTTTGGCAGTTTTGATGGATAATTTCTCCTCCAACAACTCTGAAAATTTCTATGGTTGATGTCCTCATCAACATGAACATTCTGGTGGTGGCCATTTTTCATTTGGAGGGCCCAAAAAAGAGCGTGGTGTCTAGGTCGCTGCGCCTTTGGAAATTTTTCTGTGTGCGAAATACCCAAAAACACATAAATGAAAAAAAGTGCAAGGTGTGCCAAAAATTTTTCAAAATGGTGAGGGTACTTTCTCATCAAGTTCTAGAGGCATGGATGGACACCTCAGCAAGTATGTCTAATTTCTCTTTCTCTCCTTGCCTGGTCAAATTTTCAATTTTAGCATTGGCTTTTTTGAGCTTGGCCAATGCAATTCTCTCTTTCCATGCATGAATTTTGACCCTTGTACTCAAAAATTCATTGTACTTGTTGGCCTTCTCTAGCAACTTCTCCAAATATATATTGGCTCTATCAAGCCATGGTTCCCTATCCTTGCTGATTTCTAGGGCAAGCGGTTCATTTGGTGTGAGCTGGTCTGCCAGCTCAACTTCTCTTTGTTTCTGTAGGGCTAGATCTCTTTTCATCCCTCTAGTCCTTGGTATCTTTCTTGGAGGTTGATCCTCCTCATCATTAGGTTCACCAAACCTTTCTAATGTCTCCTCAATTAAGGCTTTAGCCTTTTATAACTCTCTTTGTGCTTTTATACACTTCATTGGTGATTTTGTCTTCATCTCCTTCACTTAATTCAATGAACTAAAATTCATGCTCTTTCTCATTTTTACCCTTCTCATCATCAATGTTTGACTATGTTACATTTTCCTGGCATTTATCTACCTGTTGTGTTGATGTGTTGGCAATATGATGCTAAATGTTGTCCTTGATGGCAACCCACTTGATGAAGATGATGGCTACCTCTTATTAAAGATGTTCTTGATTGATGCTTGATGATTTTATTAATGATGTAAATCTGATGTTCTACAAGTAGCTCAGAAGTACCATAGAAGGAAATATCAGTGACGGCCAAAGCAATGATGAAAAATGTGTGTTACAAGGCATACGCGGGTTTGTCAAGGAGAAAGCGCGTATGCACGCGGAAAAGTACGTGCCAAGTCGCGTATGGTATTTTGCGCTCCAAAATTAGAATACCAAGGGGCATTACCATGGTATTGACCCATTGTATTGAGCGCTGGATTGTCTATTTGATCTCGTCCAGGAAAACCATCGGAAGTAATGTGGTTTTGACTCATGGTATTGAAAAAGGCTAAATCTATATAAGGAGAAGAATTTCATTGTGAAAGTGGTGTGCATGTGTTTGGGCTTTAATGAATACTTCACTCTGAAGTATATCTGCATGGTTGAACTCTGCTCTTTAATTGATAGATCTTATTCTATGATGCATCTATGAACATAATGAAGGTTCAAGATCTCTAGATCTTGAAATGGTGAATCTCGTGGATGATCTGAAAAGAAGTGATGAAGACCTGGTGCAAATCTGTTGAAGAAGTTGAAGAAATCTGGTAAGTTCATAGATCGGGTCTGATTTGCAAAATTTATCTTTTATAGATCTATATGCAGGTTCGTTTCGTGAAAAGCGCGTGTATACGCGGCACTATTCAGACAAAAGCGCGTATGGGCTGTTAGGGTTTTTCTAATAAGTTGCACAAATGTATACGCGGGTTCACTTCAATAAAAGTGCGTGTATACACGGGTCTATTTAAGGAAAATCACGTATGGTATTTGAGTTGATGTTTGCTCAAAAGATAATTGAGGTTCTGCATATCTGTTCTGAAGTTTGGGCTATTTCTGATATTCTGGTTACAGTGGTTTCATTGTTTTGACTGATGAAATGAAAAGGGATGTTTGTTGATAAGTGAAGAATTATGTTGAAGCTATTTGATACAGTGTGAAAATTAATGAAATGTGGTCTACAGTGGATCTGAGGGTTGAAGCCTTCAGTCTGATAGTAGAAGCTTTCTGTCAGCAGAGGTTGGTGCTAATATCAGGGGGTATTAGCTCCCTTCCAGGTGAGGCTGGTAAATGAGAGCAGGGGGTTGTAGCTCCCTTCCAGGTGAGGCTCGTAAACAAGAGAAGGTTGTAGCCTTCTGCAGGTGGGTGCCTGCGTGCTGGTATAATTCTACACCATTACATGATTGCAAGAAATTTTTCTTTATAATAAATATTGAAGACTGAAATGACGACAGCGGTGGTTTTCTCCCGAATTGGGTTTCCACCTAAAAATCCTGGTGTTCATGTGTGTTGCCTATGTGTGATGATTATTCTGTTCTTTTTGCACTTGTTTACTGTTTCCTGAAATATCTGATAAATGAATAATGCAATGATCTGAGTTAAGAATTGAATGTATAATTAGATCTCTGTGCATACGGGAGATCTATAAAGGATATTCGCGTATATACGCTAGTTGGCTTCTTAAAAGTCACGTATGGGTTTTTAGAAAGGAAAAGTAAAAATTTTATTGTCTACATTAAATACTGATTCACCCCCCCTCTCAGTATTTTTCCAACATGATGAAGAAATCATGGCCCCTTTCACTCCAAGTGAAGCAAACTCATGCATATAGCCTCTCTCGTAAGGTTTGGGAAAAGGGTCAACCTCAGTCAAACTAGCCCAAGCTGCCTCAATATCTTCCTCACTTCTCGATGACTCTTAATCATGTTGTAATGATGATGTATGGTTATAGAAAGGTGAATAAGAAGGATCAATATGAGGTGAATGAGGTGAATGAAGATGACTTGGTAATGATGTATGAACAGTGGGCTGAGATGGAGGAATAGATGTGGGAGGATGATATTATGAAGGGGTATTTTGGTCATGCTGAGTAGGTAGCGTAGTAAAAATCTCATTTGATATGAAGGTGTCCCATGGAATGTTCATTTGATCAAGATTATACATGACTAACATTTTGATGAGGGAGTGGTGGAAAATACTCTGCATTTGATGACCATAATCTCTCTTTTGTGCAATGTATTTCATTTTTTCAATGCCGTGGGAGAGATAATAGGATATGTGAAGCATTATGACTCTAGTGAAGTGTATGAGGAGCCGGATATGATAGGAATATAGTCTAGAAAAACTCCCCTCACAGGTGAAGTATTTCATGATGACTTTCATCATGGGGACATATCTGTCAAGGAGATGAGAGAAAGGAAAATTTGTCCTTTTGTCATCCTTGTATATTGGTTTAAGATATGGATCATAGTAGCAATGATCAAGGTTTCCTTTTTTAAACCATTTTTCTCCTACATTTGGGATCCTTGTAGCAGCTGTAAAGATATTAGTGGACATAGTGAAATTAACCCCAGAAAGAGTGACCTGTATATCATGAATAGTGGAAATCAAAAATATTGTAAACATAGGATGATACTGGATCTTCTACACTTTCTCACAAAATTTAAAACAACCTACATGTTTGAAACATGACATAGTGAGGGGAGATGCCATAAGCTCTCTAGTGGTTGTTGATTCATGTCTAATGACTTTCCTTCCATTTTTATATGACTTTTTATTCAATCTATGTTCGTCACTAATAGTTTTATTCTCCTCTTCATCCATATTTGAATTTTGAAATGCTAGGGTGATAGAATAAAATGGAGGGAATGTGAAGTTGAAATAAATGTTTTGGGAAATGGGAGGAATGGGAATGTCAATGGGAACCTAGGTTTGTGTAAACCCTAGGATTTAGTCGCATTAGGAATGGTATTTGTTTTAGGGAATAGGGGTATGGGAACCATACATGGAAATGGGAAGGGAAATAAATGTCAGTTTAGGGATTTATTTTTGAAATGAGAACTAGGGCTTCTTTTTGCAAAAAAAAAACTTCAATTTTTTTTATAAAACACAAGATATATCACTAAAGAGATGTCTTAGGTTTTACTCACTAACCAAGAAAGCCTTGAAGAAAATAAATGCAGAGATATAGAATTTTCTGATGAAGTAGGAGGCTATCAATTGGTTTTCTATCTTTGTGAGAAAACGTGTAGCGTTTGGAGCAAACGTTCAACGACCCTTGCAAACGCACAGCGAACCCTCTCAAATGGGTAGCGCCAATGCAACACATTCTTTCAGACCACATTTGGAGGCCTTCCTGATGTCAAAATTAGGCCCACGATAGCGCGTTGGAAATATTATTCTATATAATTTCCAAACCTACCTTTGTTTTTCTTATTTGAGTTTATTGGCCTTGTAAAAAAATTATTTTCCCAAGACAGATAAAAAAAGTGCTGAATGAGGGTGCATAAATGCATAGTGATGTTGCAGAAAATTTTTGGAAGCCTTCCTCAACTAAAAATTGAGCTCATGATATCTCATTGGAAATATATATATTTCTAGTTATAATTTGAATTATCAATAAAGTTATTTGGACAATCCAGCTATGAGAAAAATTGATTTTCCCAAGGTCACTTTAGAAGTGCAACAACTCTCTTGTGGCAAATGTATTTTTGACATTTCCATAAAACCATGACACATGTGAAAAAAATGAACGAGGTTTTACTTTCTTGACTTATTATGGACACAAACCTCTCTCACTTTTTTCAAATTCATGTCTGTTTCGTCAGAAACATAGTTTGAAGAGAAATTGGCCCTGTGTGTGGCAAATGATTTGTCCCTTAGAATGACTTCTTGGAAAATGATGGAGGCATGATTTTTATGAGTTTGTATGGCTTAATAATTGCTTAAATTACCTCCCTTATGCATCCTTTTCTCATATGTCTCTTTTCGATAGCAAACCCTAGCTAAGTGGGAGAGGAAATTAGGGTTTAGTGCTTGTGAACAATGATGACTTGGGCACCTTTGGGAAAAGACAACTCCCTTTGAAATTTGATCAATTTATGAACTAAAAACTCTTTCACTTTGAAATTCTATGTGTTGGCATGTGGAAATCTGATTTGGAAGCCTTTGGGAGACTGAATACTTATTACATTTGAATTGGCATAAAATTACATGAATAAATAAAAATTACATCTTGGAATGAAACTCACACTTGAAATCAAATTACAATTTTGAAACTGTCTTGGAGGTCATATTTACATGGTAAAGAGACATTATTAGGATCACTCTTATACTTGTTTGACCTTATGCAAATGAAATGGTGCATTTTAGGACCTTTAACAATGAAACCTAATGAGACCTTGAATGACCTGACTTCCATGGTTGACTTTAACTAAGAAAAGACATGGTGAAATGAGCTTTTCATAGGTGTTATTATTCTCAAGAAGACATGAAGGTGAGTCAGAAAATGTGATTTCTGAGGGAGAGTGAAGTTTTATTGAGTAGGGCTACCATCAGTGAAACAATTTTTAGCATAACCTAATGGAATGGTATAAAAATTTCAAAGTGAGACACCTAAAAAGATAATTAATTGAGTGAATTTGATCACTAATGGAATAATGCATATTCTGACACTAAAATTTTCCTTATTGGGGATGGCATCTCTAACAAAGGTGTTAAGAACCACAGATCTTTGATTTGAGCAAATCAATTCTTTCTTCCATTGGGCCAAATACGGTGAAAAATAACTGAAACTGAAATGCAGGACTGAATATTTGACAACTTTATGACACAAACTAAATGAAACTAACTCAATTTGACTTGACTTGACTGAAACAATACTCAAAAACTAAAATTACCCTACTTATTGATGGCAGTACATCACCGAGACTTGAGGGCTTCAAATCTTGACAACAACCACCTACCTACTGAAGACATACGTATAATCATGTGAAGTGATCCTTCTAGTGTAACCAATCTAGCAGATGGTTACTTTCTTGAATTATGCTCTCATTTTCCTCGAGCAGGAAGAAAAAAAAAACTAGGCCACTCCAAATGTCTACTGAACATGTGCTTCTGGTCCATGAAAACAAGTAAATACATCTTCCATGCTAATTGTAGCAATTCAGTAAAAGGATATTCAAAAACATGAAATGTTACCTTGTCTTGAGACTCAGAAAAAACACAAGCACACTCTTCATTCTGATATGAAAGAACACTTGAATGTTGATCCATATGATAGCATAGGGAGGTATGACTTTCTGTTGTTTGAGTGTTGGCTAAAAATTTCTGAAGCATGAGCAACTCTGATTATTTCTCTGGCATATTGTCTCTCTTAGGCTCATAATCCTCAAATTCATATTCTAAGTCATCTTTGAACAAAAAACATTCTTCAATATTGTTAAACATTACAACCCTATGTTCTTCATGAGAGAAAGCAATATCTATTAGCTGATCTCCCTGCAGGAAATCATCATCACAAATCAGTTTACTCACAACAACTTCTGGTATGGCTTCATCAGTCTCATGAGTATTATCATTCAATCCCATACTTTCATTTTCAATAATGGAAGATTCTTCAATCACACATTCTTGAATGTGTGAACATTATAAAAGTTGCAGATCTACATTCGCTTGGGTTGTAAAATGACTTTTTAGGAGATGATCCATCTCATCTTCAGATAAAGGAGAAAACTGAGTGTTAAATAAATTTACAGTGATTTGGTGATTTTCATTTTTAGGATCGTGAATTAGCACTTCTCTTTCTTGGTCCCAGTCTGTCTCATCTAAGGAGGGAGCTACTGATTCTTGTTGGTGATGAAAAGGGTTATGATGCAAAGGCTCAAGGATCTCTTCATCCAAGGAGGAAACTGTTATTTCTTGTTGGGAGGAAAAATCATTAAGGGATTCTATGAGCTCATCATATAGACACTCTTCATTCCCATAAAAATTTTCAAGAAACTCAATGAAATTATCAGAGATATCACAAGAATTATCAATCATTGAAAAGGAAGAATTAGAGATTTGATAATGTTAAAGGAAAAATGAATGAAATTCCTTGAGAGAATATAAACTAGCAAATGGTAGACTCTCATACCATGATCTCACTTTCTCCTCCAAGGTAGCCATAAAGATCTTCATGATACAATCTTTAGGAAACTCAATCTTTAGTCTATGAAAATGCAAATGAAATTTGACCAAATGAAAACTAGCATATTCATCTTCCTGACCCTTAAAATTTGACAGTCCTGATTTCCAATATATATGAGGAATATTGTTTGGAAAACCAGGAATATGAGCTTGATTCATAGGAGCATACCTTCAATCAATACAAATCCTTTTTGACAACAGTGAGTCACCAAGAAGTTCTTCAGGCTACTAGTTCTTGAAGAGTGGAGTCGCCATGAGAATTCTGAATCTTGGGATTTTTTGACACTGGAGTCACCAGGTGAATCATGCACAATATTCTTGTCCCTAATCATTGTTCACCATCAACAATCAGATCTAATGTTTTTCATACACCCAGGGAAGATTTGTCTCTTCGTTCCCCAGCAATGGTGCCAGTATGTTATCACTCCACCATATTCCCAAGGCTGAGGAAGGAATACCAACAAAGGAACAAAAAACCAAGATTTTGACTTGGTATCTAGCCCTACCAAGTTGGAGAGGAATCTCTCCACAAAAATCATAGCCAAGAGGGTTGTATGAAAGGTTTTTAGGCTAGCTATGAAATGTAGAATTTTGTTTGTTTTGATTTTGGGGTTGGGCTCACTGAATGAGGATTAGGTCAAAGGGACTAGATTAGGTCCAATGGCATGGAATTGCGGTCCATTCGATGGGGTAAGGTAGGTATAATTATAAAAACTTGAAGGTGATTTGGTGAGATGTTTTAATACTGAGGAGAAGCTAGGAAGAGCATAGGGAATGAGTTCTTCCTAAACTAAAGAAAATGGACAGATTATGAAAAATTTCCCAAAAACAGAGCATGAAAAACATGAATTCTGCCTTTCAACTTGAAATTTAGCATATAATAGACATGGAAAGGTTTATGAGCTTACAAAACATTAATACAAATGATCACAGAGAAAAAACTATGTCAAACATTCATACCACATGAATCCCAAAGAAATAGCTGCAATTTTTCATTAATATCCCGTCCAAACTGGTTCTTGATCAATACACTAACTTTCAAACTGATGCCAACCTTTGACTCCTCTGAATACCTGAGCTAAATAGACCTAAAAACCACCTCCACTCATCCATAGGGGTTGAATCCATTAGGTGAGGGATATATTACACAAAAAGCTAAATTGATAGCTAGAGTATAGGATGAGAAAAGTGAATAAATCCTATCTCTAATGAAATGATTCATTACAACTCAACTGATTGACTTACCTAATGTAATTACCCTAGATAAAAGTAAAAGCATGATATTTAAATTCATCTTGACCATTTACATAAGTAATTTCCTCATTTCCCAAGGTAAAAGTAAAACTAGAGTGAAAATAAAAAAATTGTTGAAGACTATGAAAAAAGCATTTTCCTTGTCAAACGCGCAGTGTCCAGGTAGAAATAATGGCCTCTGCTCATGGCTAGTTTTGAGTACCTTTCTAGTGTCCAAATCAGCTCCAAGAAAGCTCACTGGAAAATCCCTTTGAGTCTATTTTCCAAAACTACCTCCAGTTTTAAAAATGGTGCTCATTTTCCCTGTCAAAAACCTGTTCTCCCAAGACTGGTAAACGCGCAGTGACCATGCACATTTGGAGGCAAAAACATGAAAATTTGATGGTTTTGGCACTTTTGATGGACCAATTCTCCTCCAAAAACTCTGAAACTTGCTAGGGTTGATGTCCTCATCAATATGAACATGATGGGGGTGGCCATTTGTCATTTGGAGGGCCCAAAAAAGAGAGTAGCGTCTAGGTCACTATGCATTTGGAAAATTTTCTGTGTGCAAAAATACCCAAAAACACAGAAATGAACAAAAGTGAAAGGTGTGCCAATTTTTTTTCAAAATGGTGAGGGTAATTTCTCATCAAGTGCTTGAGGCATGGAGTGACACCTCAGCAAGTATATCTAATTTCTCTTTCTCTCCTTGCTTGGTCAAATTTTCAATTTTAGCATTGGCTCTTTTGAGCTTGGCCAATGCAATTCTTTCTTTCCATGAATTAATTTTGACCCTTGTCCTCAACAAGCCATTGTCCTTGTTGGCCTTCTCTAGAAATTTCTGCAAATGTAGATTGGCTCTATCAAGCCATGGTTCCCTTTCCTTGTTGATTTCTAGGACAAGCGGTTCATTTGGTGTGAGCTGGTCTGCTAGCTCAGCTTCTCTCTGTTTCTCTAGGACTAGAGCTCCTTCCAACCCTCTAGTCCTTGGTCTCTACCTTGGAGGCTGATCCTCCTCATCATCAGGTTCACCAAACCTTTCCAATGTTTCCTCAAGCAATGATTTAGCCTTTTCTGCCTCTCTTTATGCTTTGATACACTTCATTGGTGATTTTGTCTTCATCTCCTTCACTTAATTCAATCAACTGAAATTCATTCTCTTTCTCATTTTTACCCTCCTCATCATCATTGTTTGACTCTATTACCTTTTCCTTGCCTTTATCTACCTGCTGTGTTGATGAAGAAGACATGGCCCCTTTCATTCCAAGTGAAGAAAACACATTCCTATAACCTCTCTGGTAAGTTTTGGGAGAAGGGTCAACCTCAATCAAACTAGCCCATCCTGCCTCAATATCTTCCTCACTGCTTGATGACTCTGAATCATGTTGTGATGATGATGTAGGGTTATATAAAGGTGAATAAGAATGACCAATATGAGGTGAATGAGGTGAATGAAGCTGACTTGGTAATGATGTATGAATAGTGGGTTGAGATGGAGGAATAGATGTGGGAGGATGAGATGATGAAGGGGTAAAATGGTCATGCTAACTAGGTGGGGTAGTAAAAATCTCATTTGATATGAAGGTGTCCCATGGAATGTTCATTTGATCAAGCTGATACATGACTGTCATTTTGATGAGGGAGTGGTGGAAAATACTCTGCATTTTATGACCATAATCTCTCCTTTGTGCAATATATGCCATTTTTTCAATGCCGCAGGAGAGATAATAGGGTATGTGAAGCATTCTGACTCTAGTGAAGTGCATGAGGAGCTGGATATGATAGGAATAGAGTGTAGAAAACCTCCCCTCACAGTGAAGTATTTCATGATGACTTTCATCATGGGGACATATCTATCAAAGAGATGAGAGAAAGGAAAAAATATCTTTTTGTCATCCTTGTATCTTGGTTTAAGATATTGCTCATAGTAGCAATGATCGAGGTTTCCTTGCTTAAACCATTTTTCTCCTAAATTTGGGATCCCTGTAGAAGCTGCAATGATATTAGTGGACATAGTGAAATTAACCCCAGCAAGAGTGACCTGTCTATCATGAAGATTGGAAATGAACAATCTTGTCAACATAGGATGATACAAAAAATTCTGCACTTTCTCACAAAATTCAAAATAACCTACATGTTTGAAACATGACACAGTGAGGGGATATGCCATAAGATAAATCAATTTGACTTGAATTGACTAAAACAAGACTCAAAAACTAAACTCACCCTACTTATTGATGGCAGTACATCACTGAGACTTGAGGGCTTCATATCCCGATGAAAAACACCTGTTTGCTGAAGACATATGTAAAATCCTGTGAAGTGATCGTTCCAGTGTAACCAATCCAACAGATGGTTACTTGCTTGAATTATTCTCTCACTTTCCTCGAGCAGGTAGAAAAAACAAAAACTAGGCCACTCCAATTGTCTATTGAACATGTGCTCCTCGTCCATGAAAATAAGGAAATACATCTTCCATGCTAACTGTATAAAATTAGTAAAATGGTCTTCAAAAATATGAAATGCTATCTTTTCTTGAGACTCAATAAAAACACAAGCACACTCTTCATTATGATGTAAAAGAACACTTGGTTGTTGATACATAGGATAGCATAGGTAAATAAGACTTTCTGCTATCTAAGTGTTGGCTACAAATTCCTGAAGCATGAGCAACTTGTTGAGGCCCAAGATTGTTCTTTCTTCCATCATACTTCACTCCATTTTCTTTTTTCCATTGTTATCCCAGGCTCAAATTATCAATGAAATTAGTTAAAATTACTTTAAGAATGAATATCATGGCTAACTTGCTAAGTTTTGTGATTTTGTCATTGTAATGCATTTTGAACTGAAACTAGCTACAGAATGCAGACATTCCATAGCTAGTTGCCAATTCTGCAGCTGTCTTCACGTTCAAGCATGTTCCACGTGTCCTCTCAGGAAAAGCCACACATGGGTATATTCCACATCATGTCCTCAATGTTTTTTGCTCACCATGAAGAATGAACGAAATTCTGGACGTGGTTTTGTACGTGGGAACTCACACAAGGAGGCAGACTCCTAATAGGACAAGGACAGTCCAGATGCCATTTCTCACTTTACGCTGCCATCTTTAGAGTTCTAGTACGATTTTGATATGAAAAGACAATGATTCCCGTATTATCTCAAGTTCTGTTATGAAGATTTGTTATAAATGTACTCGGGAAACCGAGAGACAAGCTATAGATTTTGATTAGATTTCGTGGATTGACTGCTATATTTCTGAAGACCGAGAATACTCTGTTTTAATTTATTTTCCTTTAATGAAGAAGAAATCATTTCTTTGAACACGTTGAGTTGATCTTGAGTTAGATTTTGTGCTACTTTGGTGGTAGAGGGCCCCTACCTCCTGAGCGGCTTTACTTTTGCAATTTAGATAAGTATCTTAGTTCATTTTCAAGATTTTGAAGTTTACGTTCATAGTTAATTTCAGTAGTCATTATAGCTATACTTGTTCTAAGAAACTCTTCCAAAATGTCATTATAATGAATGAGAAATGGCTGTAGTGTTATAGATTTTATTTGAAATTCTTTTAGTTCATTATCACTGTTAAACTTACTCTAGTAAACTCTTCCAAGATATCATTATGATGACTAAGGTATAACTGTGATACTGTAGGATTCATTTTCTTGTTTACACTAAGTAGCATAGCTAATCTTACTCTTAAAAGCTCTTCCAAAACATCATAACAATGAGTAGGAAATAGCTGTGATGTCTTAGTTTTTAATTGTATTTGTTTTCAGTTTTCATGTTTGCATTCAAATGCATTGAATTGTATAGCCAGGATTGTTCTAACAAGCTCTTCCAAAATACCATTCATGATGAACGAAACAGGTTGTAGAATCCCATAGATTAATTGCATGATAACTTAGTTAGAGTACTTCAAAGGCAATTTCATTTAATTCATGCTCTGTTATTTCGTTTCAAGTTTGATAATGGCTTTTTAGAGCACTGTTCACTGCAGACTAGTAGCACTCTAGTTCAGTTCTAGCTTAGCTCACTGTATTTACATTCCAAGATTAGTTGCCATCCATTGCATATTAAATTGCATTAGTTGTTCAACTTAAATACCACGGCCTTCATTATTTACAAAACTTCTTTTGTTCCAAACCTATATTAACTTATAATCATCTGGACAGAGGACAGTATCAGTCTAAGGCCTGGAGTACTTTTGCAACCTTTTAACCATTTCACAAACAAGTCTTTCCTCAAAAACTATTCTAAAAGGAAATCTATAACTTTTGAGTGAGGTTTAGTGGTGTTAAACTAAGTTGCAGAATAGAATTAGGAGCTAGTTTTAGAGAAGAGATCTTATGATGTTACAAATGTTCTTTTCCAAATATGTTTCAACAAACCTTTAATCATGGATGAGATGTTGTATCATTATAAGTTGATTGTTTAATGTTTAGTTAGGAGAATTTTTACACTTAGCTGCCCATTTCTCAAGCTCTTCCAAAATATCTTTGATGAAAGAATTGGACAAGTTAAGTTCATGTTGTAATTTATTTTCTTGAATTCATTATCAAGATTTGTATTTTTCTAAGTCATAGTTTAGGTTTGGTGTTGTCTCAGTATTTGCATTTTTCATTTGTCATCAACAAATTAGGCTTCACTCTGTTTTTAACCAGTAGCTTCTTTCCACCAGCATTTAGTTCTTTCCCTTGTGAGCATAAAACCATAAAAAGACCAAAAACATCATAAAACACTAAACACAACGCAGTAAGAAAAAAACACCTAGGCACATACAGTGCACCTCACTTCAGAAGTTTACCAACCCTGGTTGACAATTAAATGAACTCAATTTAGGAGACTAGGTTGAGCACAAACATTTTGGCGCCATTGTCGGGGAAGTGAAAAATAGGTAACCTTTGTTTCTTAACTCCCAAAAACAATGATATGCGTAGAGAGAGAGACTCAAGGGGTAGATTCATAAGAAGCAGAAGCAGAAGTTTGATTCCTAGAACACCACTTGTTTCACTTAAACCAAGAGCTAGTACACCTTCAATTCAGACCCACATTCCATATTTTACTGATCCTAGACTTCTAGAAGACCTAAGATCAGATATTCCATTAGAGAGACCTTCCACTTCATCCACTGAACCTGTCTTAGAAGAAGATCCAAGGACTCCTGTTAGGGACACAAACTTTTCCACTTCCACAGAAGAAGAATCAACCATGGTAGAAGAAGGAGGAGGAGGAGTCTTTAATGGAGAACACACATTATTTGGAGGGGGTAGAGGTAGAGGTAGAGGAGAAGGAGGTAGAGGTGCAGAAGGAGAAGGAGGTAGAGGAAGAGGTAGAAGATAAATGGGAAGCTCTTTTGGGTTCCCTATAATAGATGAAGAAACCAATACAACCATGAAAAACATTTCACCCTCTGTCCTTCCAAACTTCTATGGACTTAAAACTGAAGATCCTGAAACCTTCCTATTTGAATTTGAAATCCTGTGTAGAACTTATGACCACTTACAAGATGCTCAAAAACTTAAACTATTTCTTTCAACATTGAAAGGAGCAGCATTGAAGTGGTTTATGATTTTGATCAACAGTTCTATTAGGACATGGGAAGACATGAAAAAAGCATTTCTAGAGAGGTATTTGGATTATTGTATGCCGGTCAATCATAAGGAAGAAGTGTTTAAGATGTTACAAAAAGAAGATGAAAACTTGGAAGATTTGTTGGAGAGATTTCATTACAACATCAAAAGAGCAAAAATGGAAAACCTAGATCAAGACACCTTAAAAGCTCTTTTGTTGAAAACAATTAGGGATGAATGGTTGGATATCCTTAACATGATGGGAAAAGGGGATATATCACAGCTCACATTACCTAAAATATCTAAGTTATGTATCAACCTTTCAAGAGGGAAATCTAAAACTGTAAAAGGTCCAAGAGATCCTGCTCTTGCAAGGGCAAGTAAGTCTGCTTCTGGGACAGTAAGTAGGTCAGAAATAGGACATATTCTTGATGATTTCAAATCTGACATCTTAGGGAGTCTTAGTGAACAAATAGACACCCTTAAATTACAAAACAAGCAAAAAGCCGAATATGATGCCTAAGCAATCTTTTGTCCCAAATGTAGGAAGAAACATGCCTTGAGAGAGTGCCCTTTGGATGTAAAAGTTGTAGAGACCTGTGTCATTTGTTCTGAAAAACATGAGACCAAGAATTGTCCTTCCCTTCCTGGTCTCAAAGCTGTCTTTCAAGAGGAAACTCCTACAAATTCCACAGAATCTCTCAATTTTGTCTCTAGAAGGCCTTAGCAAGGACCTCAAACACAAGGATTCCATGATCAAATGTATAACCAACCTCCACCTTGGAATTCTTGGCAGCAACCTTGGCCTCAATTTCAAAATCAATCTCAAGCTTGGGCACAAGGAGCAAGAAGTCCCTATGGAAGATACTCTTAGTACTATCAGTATCCACCATCCTATCCACAATACCCACATTTTTCTACTCAAAATCCTCAACAAAATTTTCAACAAAATCCTCAACAACATCATCAGAACCTACCACATCAAAATCAACCACTTCCATTACCATTTCCTCAAAAATAAAATCAATTGCCTGCTCAACCCATACCAAACCCCAACAATAAAAATCCTCAGAACACATACATGATAGAAGGCCAACAGTTTCCAACTTATTTAATTACTCCTCTAGACCTTAGTGATGTTCAACTTAGGTCTGGAAGAATACTTGAAAAGAGGAAACCTTCTGTGATTATACAAGAACAAGACAAATCTGAGGAAGATTCTCTACAAGAAAATAAAAGTCTTGAAGAAGACACATCTTTTCAGGACCCAAACATTGAAAAATCAAAACAAAAAGAACCAATAATCTCAACTCCTGTATTAGAGCATCCATCAACATCCACTCCTACACCTCCCTTTCCAGAAATATTACAAATTGATAGAGGTGTAGAAAAACAAATTATGGTTCCTAATTATGATTTCCTAGATGAACTAAGAAATGTTTGTATTAAGATTCCATTATTACAAGCCATCAAGGAAATCCCAATTTTAGCAAAGACAATAAAGGAGTTGAGTACGAAGAAAACAAGAAAAAGAATAAGAGAGACAAAGAAAATTCAACTGGTAGGAAAAATAGCAGACATTATGATGGGTAAGATTGCTATTCCAAAGTATCTAGACCCAAGAAATCCAGTTGTCAAAATTCACATCAATGGAATTGAGATCCAAAACACACTCATTGATTTAGGAGCAGCAATCAATATCATGAGTAGACAAATCATGGATAAATTGAAACTTCCTAATCTTCTCTTTACACCCACATTATTACAATTAGCAGACAGATCTGTGATCAAACCTGATGGGGTAATAGAAGACATTCCAGTGTCCCTAGATTCTTTGGAGTACCCTGTGGATTTCATGATCCTAACTCCTAAGAATAATCTAGGAGGGCATCCAATTATATTAGGAAGACCTTGGTTAGCTACAGCTGATGCTTTCATTAGTTGTAGATCCGGTGATATGTACATCTCTGATGGTAGTTCAACTAAGAAATTCACTTTGTATCCTCCAGTAAGGACAATTACAGATTTAGATGATACTCAATGGATAGAGGATGAAGAAGACTTACAACCTCTCTTCACAATTTCAGAAATTAGTGAAGATAATCAAATTCTGAATACTCTAGAAAAATTTGAATCCTCTTCAGAATACAAACATGAACCATTTCAAGAGGGATCCAACATTGAGTTTTTTTCATCAAGACAGATGTCTCTTCATTCTATGGATAAATTTGGCAGCTCTACAAGTGAGATATTTCCAGGAAAAACTTTGAATATAAACAAAAACCTAGAAAAATCTCAACAAGAAGAGTTAGTCAAGATATTACAGAGACATTCTTCTGCATATGCATGGGAGTACACTGACATGAAAGGGATAAGCCCCAAGACTTGCACTCATCACATCTATATAGAGGAAAATTGCAAACCAATCAGACAACCTCAAAGACAGATGAATCCAAATCTTAGGGAAATTGTTAAAGAAGAATTGCAAAAATTGTTAAATGTCAATTTCATCTATCCCATTTCAGATAGTCAGTGGGTTTCTCCTTTGGTAATTGTGCCAAAGAAAAAAGGTAAATGGAGGGTATGTGTTGACTACCGAGAACTAAACAAAGCTACTCTTAAAGACCATTTTCCCTTACCTTTCATAGATCAAGTGTTAGATACATTAGCTGGAAAAAAGTACTTCTCATTCTTAGATGGGTTTAGTGGTTACAATCAAATCCAAGTAGCACTTGAAAATCAAGACAAAACCACATTTACCTGTCCTTGGGGTACCTATGCTTACCGAGTATTGCCATTTGGATTATGCAATGCACCTGCAACATTTCAAAGGGCAGTACTAGGAATTTTTTCAGATCTAATACATGATTGTGTAGAGGTATATATGGATGATTTCATAGTTTATGGAAACACATTTGAAGAAGCTTTAGAAAACTTGGAAAAAGTTTTAAAGAGATGTCAAGAAGCAAATCTTTCACTTAGTCATGAGAAATTTTTCATGATGTTTACTGAAGGTATTGTTTTGGGGCATCATATTTCAGGGGATGGGATTAGAGTTGATGAGTCAAAAGTTGAAGTCATCTCTAACTTATCTATTCCAAGTTTTCAAAAAGATGTTAGGAGTTTTCTAGGATTTACAGGATATTATTGGAGGTTTATAGAAAACTTCACCAAGATAGCATCTCCACTCTTCAAATTGCTTACCAAAGACTGTGAATTCAAGTGGAATTTTGATTGCCAATTAGCCTTTGAGACCCTGAAAACCAAAATTTCTGAAGCACCTATTTTAAGGGGACCTAACTGGAAGTTACCTTTTCATATCTCAACAGATGCTTCTGATACAGCTCTAGGAGCAGTATTGGGACAAAAAGACCTGATTCCTTATGCCATCTACTATACTAGTAAAAATTTGACTCCTGCAGAGTTAAACTATACTGTAACTGAAAAAGAGTTTTTAGCTGTTGTTCATGCCATAAACAAATTTAGACACTATATAACAGGCTATGAAACTTTTGTTCACACTGATCATTCTACAATTAGATACTTAATGAATAAATCAATCACTAATGGCAGAGTTATAAGATGGTTGTTATTATTGCAAGAATTCAACATTACTATTCTAGATAGGCCTGGAAAACAAAACACTGTGGCTGATTTCCTGTCTAGAATTCAAAATATCAAAGATGACACTCCGGTTGAAGATCAATTTCCTGATGAATATCTTTTTGCGATCTCTACTCAAACTCCATGGTTTGCTGATATTGCCAATTATTTAGTTTCAGGAAAATTTCCTTCAATTATGAATGCAAGGGATAAAAGAAAAATCATTAATGATAGTGCAAGATATTCATGGGTCGCTAATGAGCTGTACAAGACAGGTTCAGATTTGATCATTAGAAGGTGTGTTCGTGAAGATGAGATGCCTGAAATTCTCAAGGCATGTCATGATGAACCTTGTGGCGGATACTTTGCTGATAAGAGGACAGCTTATAAGGTCCTTCATTTAGGATATTATTGGCCATCCCTTTTAAAGATGCTAAAGAGTATGTCAAAAGGTGTGACAGTTGCCAAAGGGTAGGGAAACCTTCTCCTTCAGGTGAGATGCCATTGCAGCCTCAGGTACATATTGAACCTTTTGAAAAATGGGCTTTGGATTTTGTAGGACCTATTAGTCCTCCATCAAGAAAAAAGAGATATATATTAGTTTGCACTGATTATGTTACCAAATGGGTAGAATCCAAGCCATTACTTTTTGCTAATGAAGCATCTGTAGTTACTTTTCTTTTTGAGGATATTTTTACTCGTTTTGGTGTCCCAAGAGAAATTGTTACAGATCAAGGAGCTCAATTTACATCAAGGATAGTGGAACAAATGATGGAGAGGTACAAAATCAGGCATAGAAAATCTACTCCTTATCATCCACAAGCAAATGGTCAAGTGGAATCTACTAATAAGGTCATTGATGGAATCCTAACAAAGACTGTTCATTTACATAGAAGAGATTGGGTAGATAGGCTTCCTGAAGCCTTGTGGGCCTATAGAACTACATGGAGAAACACAACAGGCCATACTCCTTATGAACTTGTTTATGGAAAGCAAGTTTTGTTTCCCATAGAGTTCCATATTCAAACTTTCAAAATGGCAGTTCAGCTAGGACTTGATTTAACGGAGGCACAAAAGCATAGATTGGAGCAGATTAATGAATTGGATGAGATCAGACAAGATGCAGTTTAGAAAACAAGTCTAGTCCAATAGCAAAGGACTAGATGGCATGACAAGTACATCAAAGAGAAGAAGTTCAAAGAAGGTGACTGGGCTCTCTTGTTTGATTCAAAATTCAAGGATTTTCAAGGTAAATTTCAAACACATTGGCTAGGGCCATATGAAATTGTTGAAATTTTTGACAATGGAGCAGTAAAAATCAGGACAATAGATGAAGAAGAGGTCATTTTTCTTGTGAATGGTCATAGATTGAAGCTGTATCACAAACCACTCTCAAGAGAATAATTTGTCAAGAAGTTCCAGGAAAACAGTGATGTGAAGTTAATGAAGAAGAATCTTTCTTCTTCATCAACTTGATTAAATTTTTTGAAGTCATTTCTTTGAAAAAAAAGAAAAAAGTATAAACATGAAAACCAATCACTGATTGGCATGTTTATACAGAAAATATAGGGTGAAAATCAGAGTCTTTCTGACACTCTAACTTTTCCATTTTGTTTCTGCAAGCAGCTGTTACAAAATCATAAGTTCAGATCCATTGCACTTATGATCCATCTTGTTTCATTCCATTTACTTATCCATCCATACTCCATTCCATTCATTTAATTCATACTTCACTTCATTCCATATTTCATTCATCTCATTCCATACTTCATCCACCTCATTTCCATATCAAAATTTAAATTTTGATGTCTTTCTGCAAATGAATAACACATGTCATGAATTGCAGGCCATTTCTTATAATTTTCCACTCCATTTCATAAATTGTAATCCATATCACTCCATCATTCACTTCATACATATCCCATTATACCATGTTTCATCATTTATCTTCACTCATTCCATATAATATTCCATTTATATTCCAAACCACTCCATTCCATGATTAAAATTCTCTACAGGTACATTCTACAGCTAAACAGATATTCTACAGCTAATTAGACTTTCCGCAACCAGACAGTCATTCCGCAGCTACAGATCCTGAAGGCACTGATCAGCAGACATTCGAATTGCAACAAGATGATCTGGTATATCCATGAACAAGCAAAATCAAGAAATATTATGAAGACTCACAAAGTAATGATTTCCAGAGGAGAAAAAAGCATACAAAGACCACAAAAAGCAGACGAAAAGAAAAGGTAAAAAGTTCTGATTATAATGGCATATCATAAAAAACTTTAGTATAGTTTTAGTTATGAATCATTCGAAAAGTTGTTTTGATTATTTTTATTGATCATGCCAAATATACCCTCCGCAAAACTTTGGATAAAAATCCTTCATTTCAAATTCTATACCCAATCATCATCTAAGCCGTTAAAATGCTGAAGTGATTGATTTTCTCACGTCACCTAGCCAAATCATTTAATGATTATTTTTTAATCTGTTGTAAAATATCTCTACAGTCTTTTCACTCATTGATTTGTTTTATTCACCTCACTTCATTAACTCGTTCCGTAACCACTCCCTATTACTCCATCCCGTAGCCAACCCTTCATCATTTTATTCTGTAAAACAGAGGTATCTCTATCACCGTGAGCAGAGGTATATTAGTTTGAAAGTTGAAGCCACTGTCACCAAGAAGCAGAGGTATATCAGTTTGAAATTTAAAGCCATTGTCACTGTGAAGCAGAGGTATATCAGTTTGAAGATTGAAGCACTGTTACCGTGAAGCAAGGGAGTATTAATTTGAAGGTTGAAGTCATTGTCTCTGTGAGCAGAAAGAGTACTAATCTGAAGATTGAAGAAGAAATTATGGGCATCATCGTAAGAACTGAACCAATAGGCACAAAATACCTGGAAGGATACCTTCAAAGTAGAGAAATTCTGCAACAAGCAGGATGGCTGCAATTCCTTGAGAAATTTAATAGCTTCCACAAAGAAGTTACTAAAACGTTTGCAAGGTCATTCAAAAGAGCCGAGGTTGAAGTTGGAGATATTAAATTCACTGTCACAGAGGTTTTTATTACAGAAGCAACATGATTGCTTAGACATGGAGAAAGATGGTTTAAGAACAGAGAATTTCATAATGAATCATGGAAGCAGATCCTCAAATCACTAGGTATGGATGTCATTGTGTTTAAAAATGGAATTCAAAGCTCTGCATTAAAGAATAAATGGAGAAACATGTTGCTTATCCTAAAAAAATTTATCACTTGTGAAGGTAGATATGGTACTTTCTATGTTTACCATATTAGGTTGATAATGCATTTGCTAGAAGAAGAGCTTCATTTTCCCTATTTCTTGCTTCAAAGTTTAAAAAAGATGGCTTCAAGTGTTCAAAGGAGAGTCCAATTCCTAGAAACAACTCTATACCATCATGGCTTGGTTAAGATTCTAATTGAACACCATTTAGCCAAAACAAAAGATACTTGGGATAATTTCTTGGTGAGAAATCACTTTGAAGAACCAAAAGAGCCTTCACCTGAACATTAGCCTACAAAGAGAAGCATAAAATGGAAAGCCTCTAAAATTGAAACTGATAAAGCAATTCAAGATAGCAGTGAAGAAATAATCTCTGAGAAGTTGGCCCAGATTAAGAGACAGCTTAAGGAAGAGAGGGTAATCAGAAAATTTGTCACAGAAAAAGGAGAGGGACCATCCCAGCCGATAAGGAGCCATAGAATCAGGGGGGAACTAAGGAAAACAAAGATCAAACAAACTGGGGTGATAAACATAGAAGATGAGGAAACATCTATTGAAGAAGATGTTGAAGAAGATTTTGATGAAGAAGCCCCTGAAATTGACCCTGCACAGCAAGAAATTTATAACTATGTTGAAACATTGGAAAGGAAAGCTTTAGAGAGTAGAGATAGAACCCCTAGTCCTCCACTGTTCGAAATAGATGTGTTAAGAAGAGATAGGTACGAGCTGGAAGTACTTAATAGACATATCAGGACTGAGAATGATATTCTGAAGGAACAAGTTAAACTAAAAACCAGTATGAACTCAACCTTGTCTCTACAAATGGACAAAGTGGAAAAGGCTAATGAAAAGTTGAAAAAGAGGAACAAGAAGTTAATCAGGGAACTTACCAATTTAAGGTTCAAGTTAGTCATCAGGAAGCCCAGAAGGCCTTTAACTTCCAATCAAAGAAGAAGAAGAGGGTTGGATGTTCTTGCAAAAGTCTCCGAGTTTATGGAATAAGTTGCATGAGGACATGCAAGAAGTCAGCAGTGGGGGTATGTTGAGCCCCAAGATTTTTCTTTCTTCCATCATACTTCACTCCATTTTCTTTTGTCCATTGTTATCCCTGGCTCAAATGATCAATGAAATTAGTTAAAATTTCTTTAAGAATGAATATCATGGCTAACTTGCTAAGTTTTGGTATCTTGTTGCAATGCATTTTTGATAGATACTACATGGCTGCACGTGCATATTCCAGTGGGAGTCGCCACTCCTCCCGTTAAATTGCCTTCACATTCAAGCATGTTCCATGTGTCCTCTCAGGAAAAGCCACACATGGGTGTATTCCACATCATTTCCTCGGCGTTTGTTGCTCACCATGAATATTGAACGGAATTCTGGACGTGGTTTTGTACGTGGGAACTCACACAAGGAGACAGACTCCTAATAGGACAAGGACAGTCCAAATGTCCTTTGTCATTTTACGTTGCCACCTTTAGAGTTCTAGTCCGATTTTGATATGAAAATACAATGATCCTCGTATTATCTCAAGTTCTGTTATGAAGATTTGCTATAAATGTAACTCGGGAAACCGAGAGACAAGTTCTAGATTTTGATTAGATTTCGTGGATTGACTGCTATATTTCTGAAGACCGAGAATACTCTGTTTTAAGTTATTTTCCTTTAATGAAGAAGACAACATTTCTTTGAACGCGTTGAGTTGATCTTGAGTTAGATTTTGTGCTACTCTGGTGGTAGAGGGCCCCTGCCTCCTGAGCGACTTTACTTTCGCAATTTAGATAAGTACCTTAGTTCATTTTCAAGTTTTTGAAGTTTGCGTTCATAGTTAATTTCATTAGTCACTATAGCTATACTTGTTCTAAGAAACTCTTCCAAAAGATCATTATAATGAATGAGAAATGACTGTAGTGTTATAGATTTTAATTGCAATTTCTTTTGTTCATTATCACAGTTGAACTTATTCTAGTAAACTCTTCCAAAAAATCATTATGATGACTAAGGCATGACTGTGATACTGTAGGTTTCATTTGCTTGTTTACACTAAGTAGCATAGCTGATCTTACTCTTAAAAATCTCTTCCAAAATATCATAACAATGAGTAGGAAATAGTTGTGATGTCTTAGTTTTTAATTGTAATTGCTTTCAGTTTTCATGTTTGCATTTTCATTGAATTGTACAGCCAGGATTGTTCTAACAAGCTCTTCCAAAATTCCATTCATGATGAACGAAATAGGCTGTAGAATCCCATAGATTAATTGCATGATAACTTAGTTAGGGCACTCCGGAGTCAAATTGCATTCAATTCATGCTCTGTTATTTTGTTTCAAGTTTGATAATGGCTTGTTAGTTTAGCACTGTTTATTGTAGATTGGTAGCACACTAGTTCAGTTTTAGCTTAGCTCACTGTATTTACATTCCACATTTAGTTGTCATCCATTGCATATTAAATTACATTAGTTGTTAAACTTAAATACCACGGCCTTCATTATTTACAAAACTTCTTTTGTTCCAAACCCATATTAACTCATAATCATCTGGACAGAAGATAGTATCAGTACAAGGCCTGGAGTACTTTTGCAACCTTTTTACCATTTCACAAATAAGCCTTTCCTCAAAAGACTATTCTGAAAGGAAATCTATAACTTTTGAGTGAGGTTTAGCGGTGTTAAACTAAGTTGCAGAATAAAATTAGGAGCTAGTTTTAGAGTAGAGATCTTATGATGTTACAAATGTTCTTTTCCAAATATGTTTCAGCAAATCTTTAATCATGGATGGGATGTTGTATCATTATGAGTTGATTGTTTAATTGTTTAGATAGGAGAATTTTTATACTTAGCTGCCCATTTCTCAAGCTCTTCTAAAATACCTTTAATGAAAGAATTGGACAAGTTAAGTTCATGTTGTGATTTATTTTCTTGAAGTCATTATCAAGATTTTTATTTTGCTAAGTCATAGTTTAGGTTTGGTTCTGTCTCAGTATTTGTATTTGTCATTTGTCATCAAAAAATTAGGCTTCACTCTGTTTTTAACCAGCAGCTTCTTTCCACCAGCATTTAGTTCCTTTCCTTGTGAACATAAAACCATCAAAAGACCAAAAACATCATAAAACACTAAACACAACGCAGTAAGAAACAAACACCTAGGCACATACAGTGCACCTCACTTCAGCAGTTTACCAACCCTGGTTGACAATTAAATGAACTCAATTTAGGAGACTAGGTTGAGCACAAACATTTTGGCGTCGTTGCCGGGGAAGTGAAAACTAGGTAACCTTTGTTTCTTAACTCCCAAAAACAATGATATGCGTAGAGAGAGAGACTCAAGGGGTAGATTCATAAGAAGTAGAAGCAGAAGTTTGATTCCTAGAACACCACTTGTTTCACCTAGACCAAGAGCTAGTACACCTTCAACTCAGACCCACATTCCATCCTTTACTGATCCTAGACTTCTAGAATACCTAAGATAAGATATTCCATTAGAGAGACCTTCCACTTCATCCACTGAAACTGTCTTAGAAGAAGATCCAAGGACTCCTGTTAGGGACACAAACTTTTCCACTTCCACAGAAGAAGAATCAACCATGGCAGAAGGAGGAGGAGGAGGAGTCTTTAATGGAGAACACACATTATTTGGAGGGGGTAGAGGTAAAGGTAGAGGTGCAGAAGGAGAAGGAGGTAGAGGAAGAGGTAGAAGAGAAATGGGAAGCTCTTTTGGGTTCCCTATAATAGATGAAGAAACCAATACAACCATGAAAAACATTTCACCCTCTGTCCTTCCAAACTTCTATGGACTTAAAACTGAAGATCCTGAAACTTTCCTATTTGAATTTGAAATCCTATGTAGAACTTATGACTACTTACAAGATGCTCAAAAACTTAAACTATTTCCTTCAACATTGAAAGGAGCAGCATTGAAGTGGTTTATGAGTTTGATCAAAAGTTCTATTAGGACATGGGAAGACATGAAACAAGCATTTCTAGAGAGGTATTTGGATTATTGTATGCCGGTCAATCATAAGGAAGAAGTGTTTAAGATGGTACAAAAAGAACATGAAAACTTGGAAGATTTGTTGGAGAGATTTCATTACAACATCAAAAGAGCAAAAATGGAAAACCTAGATCAAGACACCTTAAAAGCTCTTTTGTTGAAAAAAATTAGGGATGAATGGTTGGATATCCTTAACATGATGGGAAAAGGGGATATATCACATCTCACATTACCTGAAATATCTGAGTTATGTATCAACCTTTCAAGAGGGAAATCTAAAACTGTAAAAGGTCCAAGAGATCCTGCTCTTGCAAGGGAAAGTAAGTCTGCTTCTGGGACAGTAAGTAGATCAGAAATAGGACATATGCTTGATGATTTTAAATCTAACATCTTAGGGAGTCTTAGTGAACAAATAGACACCCTTAAGATACAAAACAAGCAAAAAGCTGAATCTGATGCCTTGGCAATCTTTTGTCCCAAATGTAGAAAGAAACATGCCTTGAGAGAGTGTCCTTTGGATGTAAAATTTGTAGAGACCTGTGTCATTTGTTCTGAAAAACATGAGACCAAGAATTTTCCTTCTCTTCCTGGTCTCAAAGCTGTCTTTCAAGAGGAAACTCCTACAGATTCCACATAATCTCTCAATTTTGTCTCTAGAAGGCCTTGGCAGGGACCTCAAACACAAGGATTCCATGATCAAATGTATAACCAACCTCCACCTTGGAATTCTTGGCAGCAACCTTGGCCTCAATTTCAAAATCAATCTCAAGCTTGGGCACAAGGAGCACAAAATCCCTATGGAAGATACTCTCAGTACTATCAGTATTCACCATCCTATCCACCATACCCACATTTTTATCCTCAAAATCCTCAACAAAATTTTCAACAAAATCCTCAACAACATCATCAGAACCTACCACATCAAAATCAACCACTTCCATTACCATTCCCTCAAAAATTAAATCAGTTGCCTGCTCAACCCATACCAAACCCCAATAATAAAAATCCTCAGAACACATACATGATAGAAGGCCAACAGTTCCCAACTTATTTAATTACTCCTTTAGACCTTAGTGATGTTCAACTTAGGTCTGGAAGAATACTTGAAAAGAGGAAACCTTCTGTGATCATACAAGAACAAGATAACTCTGAGGAAGACTCTCTATGGGTGAATAAAAGTCTTGAGGAAGACACATCTTTTCAAGACCCAAACACTGAAAAATTAAAGCAAAAAGATCCAATAATTTCAACTCCTGTATTAGAGAAACCATCAACATCTACTTCTATACCTCCCTTTCCAGAAAGATTACAAATTGATAGAGGTGTAGAAAAACAAATTATGGTGCCTAATTATGATTTCCTAGATGAGCTGAGAAATGTTTGCATTAAAATTCCATTATTACAAGCCATCAAGGAAATTCCAATTTTAGCCAAAACAATAAAGGAGTTGAGCATGAAGAAAAAAAGAAAAAGAATAAGAGAAACAAAGAAAATTCAACTGGCAGGAAAAATAGAAGACATTATGATGGGTAAGATTGCTATTCCAAAGTATCTTGACCCAGGAAATCCAGTTGTTAAAATTTACATCAATGGAATTGAAATCCAAAACACACTCATTGATTTAGGAGCAGCAATCAATATCATGAGTAGACAAATCATGGATAAACTGAAACTTCCTAATCTTTTCTTTACACCCACATTATTACAATTAGCAGACAGATCTGTGATCAAACCTGATGGGGTAATAGAAGACATTCCAGTGTCCCTAGATTCTTGGGAGTACCCTGTGGATTTCATGATCCTAACTCCTAGGAATAATCTAGGAGGGAATCCTGCTATATTAGGAAGACCTTGGTTGGCTACAGCTGATGCTTTCATTAGTTGTAGATCCGGTGATATGTACATCTCTGATGGTAGTTCAACTAATAAATTCACTTTGTATCCTCCAGCTATGACAATTACAGATTTAGATGATACTCAATGGATAGAGGATGAAGAAGACTTACAACCTCTCTTCACAATTTCAGAAATTAGTGAAGATAATCAAATTCTAAATACTCTAGAAAACTTTGAATCCCCTTCAGAATACAAACATGAACCATTTCAAGAGGGATCGAACATTGATTTTTTTTCATCAAGACAGATGTCTCTTCATTCTATGGATAAATTTGGTAGCTCTACAAGTGAGATATTTCCAGGCAAAACTTTGAACATAAACAAGAACCTAGAAAAATCTCAACAAGAAGAGTTATTCAAGATATTACAGAGACATTGTTCTGCATATGCATGGGAGTACACTGACATGAAAGGGATAAGCCCAAGACTTGCACTCATCACATCTATATAGAGGAAAATTGTAAACCAATCAGACAACCTCAAAGATGGATGAATCCAAATCTTAGGGAGATTGTTAAAGAAGAATTGCAAAAATTGTTAAATGTCAACTTCATCTATCCCATTTCAGATAGTGAGTGGGTTTCTCCTTTGGTAATTGTGTCAAAGAAAAATGGTAAATGGAGGGTATGTATTGACTACTGGGAATTAAACAAAGCTACTCTTAAAGACCATTTTCCCTTACCTTTCATAGATCAAGTGTTAGATACATTAGCTAGCAAAAAGTACTTCTCATTCCTAGATGGGTTTAGTGGTTACAACCAAATCCAAGTAGCACTTGAAGATCAAGACAAAACCACATTTACCGGTCCTTGGGGTACCTATGCTTACCGAGTATTGCCATTTGGATTATGCAATGCACCTGCAACATTCCAAAGGGCAGTATTAGGAATTTTTTCAGATCTAATACATGATTTTGTAGAGGTATATATGGATGATTTCACAGTTTATGGAAACACATTTGAAGAAGCTTTAGCAAACTTGGAAAAAGTTTTAAAGAGATGTCAAGAAGCAAATCTTTCACTTAGTCATGAGAAATGTTTCATGATGTTTACTGAAGGTATTGTTTTAGGACATCACATTTCAGGGGATGGGATTAGAGTTGATGAGTCAAAATTTGAAGTCATCTCTAACTTATCTATTCCAAGTTGTCAAAAAGATGTTAGGAGTTTTCTAGGATTTACAGGATATTACCGAAGATTTATAGAAAACTTCACCAAGATAGCATCTTCACTCTTCAAATTACTTACCAAAGATTGTGAATTCAAATGGAATTCTGATTGCCAGTTAGCCTTTGAGACCCTGAAGACAAAAATTTCTGAAGCACCTATTTTAAGGGGACCTAACTGGAAGTTACCTTTTCATATTTCAACAGATGCCTCTGATACAGCTCTAGGAGCAGTATTGGGACAAAAAGACTTGATTCCTTATGCCATCTACTATACCAGTAAAAATTTGACTCCTGCAGAGTTAAACTATACTGTAACTGAAAAAGAGTTTTTAGCTGTTGTTCATGCCATAAACAAATTCAGACACTATATAACAGGCTATGAAACTCTTGTTCACACTGATCATTCTGCAATTAGATACTTAATGAACAAATCAATTAGTAATGGCAGAGTCATAAGATGGTTATTGCTTTTACAAGAATTCAACATTACCATTCTAGATAGGCCTGGAAAACAAAACACAGTAGCTGATTTCCTGTCTAGACTCCAAAACATCAAAGATGACACTCCAGTTGAAGACCAGTTTCCTGATCAATATCTTTTTGTAATTTCTACTCAAACTCCTCGGTTTGCTGGCATTGCTAATTATTTAGTTTCAGGAAAATTTCCTTCAATAATGAATGCAAGAGAAAAAAGAAAAATCATTTATGACAGTGCAAAATATTCATGGGTTGCTAATGAGTTGTACAAGACAGGTCCAGATTTGATCATTAGGAGATGTGTTCGGGAAGATGAGATGCTTGAGATTCTCAAAGAATGTCATGATGAACCTTGTGGCAGACACTTTGCTGATAAGAGGACGGCCTATAAAATCCTTTATTTAGGATATTATTGGCCATCCTTGTTTAAAGATGCTAAAGAGTATGTCAAAAGGTGTGACAGTTACCAAAGGGTAGGGAAACCTTCTCCCTCAGGTGAGATGCCATTACAACCTCAGGTACATATTGAACCTTTTGAAAAATGGGCTTTGGATTTTGTAGGACCGATTAGTCCTCCATCAAGACAAAAGAGATATATATTATTTTGCACTGATTATGTTACCAAATGGGTAGAGGCCAAGCCATTACTTTTTGCTAATGAAGCATCTGTAGTTAATTTTCTTTTTGAGGATATTTTTACTCGTTTTGGTGTCCCAAGGGAAATTGTTACAGATCAAGGAGCTAAATTTACATCAAGGCTAGTGGAACAAATGATGGAGAGGTACAAAATCAGGCATAGAAAATCTACTCCTTATCATCCACAAGCAAATGGCCAAGTGGAATCTACTAATAAGGTCATTGAAGGAATCCTAACAAAGATTGTTCATTTACATAGAAGAGATTGGGTAGATAGGCTTCCTGAAGCCTTGTGGGCCTATAGAACTACACGGAGAAACACAACAGGCCATACTCCTTATGAACTTGTTTATGGAAAGCAAGTTTTGTCTCCCATAGAGTTCCAGATTCAAACTTTCAAAATGGATGTTCAGCTAGGACTTGGTTTAACGGAGGCAGAAAAACATAGATTGGAGTAGATTAATGAATGGATGAGATCAGACAAGACGCAGTTCAAAAAACAAGTCTAGTCCAACAGAAAAGGACTAGATGGCATGACAAGTACATCAAAGAGAAAAATTTCAAAGAAGGTGACTGGGCTCTCTTGTTTGCTTCAAAATTCAAGGATTTTCAAGGGAAATTTCAAACACATTGGCTGGGGCCATATGAAATTGTTAAATTTTTTGACAATGGAGCAGTAAAAATCACGACAATAGATGAAGAAGAGGTCACTTTTCTTGTGAATGGTCATAGATTTAAGCTGTATCACAAACCACTCTCAAGAGAAGAATTTGTAAAGAAGTTCCAGGAAAATAGTGATGTGAAGTTAATGAAGAAGAATCTTTCTTCTTCATCAACTTGATTAAATTTTCTGAAGTCATTTCTTTGAAAAAAAAAAAGTATAAACATGAAAACCAATCACTGATTGGCATGTTTATAAAAAAAAGATAGGGTGAAAATCAGAGTCTTTCTGACACTCTAACTTTTCCATTTTGTTTCTGCAAGCAGCTGTTACAAAATCATAAGTTCAGATCCATTGCACTTATGATCCATTTCATTTCATTCCATTTACTTATCCATCCATACTCCATTCCATTCATTTCATTCATACTTCACTTCATTCCATATTTCATTAATCTCATTCCATACTTCATCCACCTCATTTCCATATCAAAATTTAAACTTTGATGTCTTTCTGCAAATGAATAACACATGTCATGAATTGCATGCCATTTTTTATACTTTTCCACTCCATTTCATAAATTGTAATCCATATCACTCCATCATTCACTTCATACATATCCCAGTATACCATGTTTCATCATTTATCTTCACTCATTCCATATAATATTCCATTTATATTCCAAACCACTCCATTCCATAATTAAAATTCTCTACAGGTACATTCTGCAGCTAAACAGACATTCTACAACTAATTAGACTTTCCGCAGCCAGACAGTCATTCCGCAGCTACAGATCTTGAAGGCACTGATCAGCAGACATTTGAATTGCAACAAGATGATCCGGTATATCCATGAACAAGAAAAATCAAGAAAGATTATGAAGACTCACAAAGTAATGATTTCCAGAGGAGAAAAAAGCATACAAAGACCACAAAAAGCAGATGAAAAGAAAAGGTAAAAAGTTCTGATTATAATGGCATATCATAAAAAACTTTAGTATAGTTTTAGTTATGAATCATTTGAAAAGTTGTTTTGATTATTTTTATTGATCATGCCAAATATACCCTCCGCAAAACTTTGGATAAAAATCCTTCATTTCAAATTCTATACCCGATCATCATCTAAGCCATTAAAATGCTGAAGTGATTGATTTTCTCACGTCACCCATCCAAATCATTTAATGATGATTTTTGAATCCATTGTAAAATATCTCTGCAGTCTTTTCACTCATTGATTTGTTTTCTTCACCTCACTTCATTAACTCGTTCCGTAACCACTCCCTATTACTCCATCCCGTAGCCAACCCTTCATCATTTTATTCTGTAAAACAAAGGTATCTCTATCACCGTGAGCAGAGGTATATTAGTTTGAAAGTTGAAGCCACTGTCACCAAGAAGCAGAGGTACATCAGTTTGAAATTTGAAGCCATTGTCACCGTGAAGCAGAGGTATATCAGTTTGAAGATTGAAGCACTGTTACCGTGAAGCAAGGGAGTATTAATTTGAAGGTTGAATTCATTGTCTCCGTGAGCATAAAGAGTACTAATCTGAAGATTGACGAAGAAATTATGGGCCTCATCGTAAGAACTGAACCAATAGGCACAAAATACCTGGAAGGATACCCTCAAAGCAGAGAAATGCTGCAACAAGCAGGATGGCTTCAATTCCTTGAGAAATTTAATGGCTTCCACAAAGAAGTTACTAAAACGTTTGCAAGGTCATTCAAAGGAGCCGAGGTTGAAGTTGGAGATATTAAATTCACTGTCACAGAGGTTTTTATTGCAGAAGCAACAGGATTACTTAGACATGGAGAAAGATGGTTTAACAACAGAGAATTTCATAATGAATCATGGAAGAAGATCCTCAAATCACCAGGTATGGATGTCACTGTGTTTAAAAAGGGAATTCCAAGCTCTGCATTAAAGAATAAATGGAGAAACATGTTTCTTATCCTACAAAAATTTATCACTTGTGAAGGTAGATATGGTACTTTCTATGTTTACCATATTAGGATGATAATGCATTTCCTAGAAGAAGAGCTTAATTTTCCCTATTTATTGCTTCAAAGTTTAAAAAAGATGGCTTCAAGTGTTCAAAGGAGAGTCCAATTCCTAGAAACAACTCTATACCATCATGGCTTGGTTAAGATTCTAATTGAACACCATTTAGCCAAAACAAAAGATACTTGGGATAACTTCTTGGTGAGAAATCACTTTGAGGAACCAAAAGAGCCTTCACCTGAACATCAGCCTACAAAGAGAAGCAGAAAATGGAAAGCCTCTAAAATTGAAACTGATAAAGAAATTCAAGATAGCAGTGAAGAAATAATCTCTGAGAGGACTCAGATTAAGAGACAGCTTAAGGAAGAGGGGGTAATCAGAAAATTTGCCACAGAAAAAGGAGAAGGACCATCCCAGCTGAGAAGGAGCCATAGACTCAAGGGGAAACTAAGGAAAACATAGATCAAACAAACCGGGGTGATAAACATAGAAGATGAGGAAACATCTATTGAAGAAGATGTTGAAGAATATTTTTATGAAGAAGCCCTCGAAACTGATCCTGCACAGCAAGAAATTTATAACTATGTTGAAACATTGGAAAGGAAAGCTTCAGAGAGTAGAGATAGAACCCCTAGTCCTCCACTGTCCAAAATAGATGTGTTAAGAAGAGATAGGTACGAGCTGGAAGTACTTAATAGACATATCAGGACTGAGAATGATATTCTGAAGGAATAAGTTAAACTAAAAACCAGTATGAACTCAACCCTGTCTCTACAAATGGAAAAAGTGGAAAAGGCTAATGAAAAGTTGAAAAAGAGGAACAAGAAGTTAATCAGGGCACTTACCAATTTAAGGTTCAAGTTAGTCATCAGGAAGCCCAGAAGGCCTTTAACTTCCAGGAAAAGAAGAAGAAGAGGGTTGGATGTTCTTGCAAAAGTCTTTGAGTTTATGGAATAAGTTGCATGAGGACATGCAAGAAGTCAGCAGTGGGGTGTTGAGCCCCAAGATTGTTCTTTCTTCCATCATACTTCACTCCATTTTCTTTTGTCCATTGTTATCCCAGGCTCAAATGATCAATGAAATTAGTTAAAATTATTTTAAGAATGAATATCATGGCTAACTTGCTAAGTTTTGTGATTTTGTCATTGTAATGCATTTTGAACTGAAACTAGCTACAGAATGCAAACATTCCGTAGCTAGTCGCAAATTCTGCAGCTGTCTTCACATTCAAGCATGTTCCAGGTGTCCACTCAGGAAAAGCCACACATGGGTATATTCCACATCATGTCCTCAACGTTTGTTGCTCACCATGAAGAATGAACGGAATTCTGGACGTGGTTTTGTACGTGGGAACTCACACAAGGAGGCAGTCTCCTAATAGGACAAGGACAGTCCAGATGTCCTTTGTCACTTTACGCTGCCATATTTAGAGTTCTAGTACGATTTTGATATGAAAAGACAATGATTCCTGTATTATCTCAAGTTCTGTTATGAATATTTGTTATAAATGTACTCGTGAAACCGAGAGACAAGCTCTAGATTTTGATTAGATTTCGTGGATTGACTGCTATATTTCTGAAGACCGAGAATACTCTGTTTTAAGTTATTTTCCTTTAATGAAGAAGACAACATTTCTTTGAACGCGTTGAGTTGATCTTGAGTTAGATTTTGTGCTACTCTGGTGGTAGAGGGCCCCTACCTCCTGAGCGGCTTTAATTTTGCAATTTAGATAAGTATCTTAGTTCGTTTTCAAGATTTTGAAGTTTATGTTCATATTTAATTTCAGTAGTCATTATAGCTATACTTGTTCTAAGAAACTCTTCCAAAAGATCATTATAATGAATGAGAAATGGCTGTAGTGCTATAGATTTTATTTGAAATTCCTTTAGTTCGTTATCACAGTTAAACTTACTCTAGTAAACTCTTCCAAGGTATCATTATGATGACTAAGGTATAACTGTGATACTGTAGGATTCAGTTGCTTGTTTACACTAAGTAGCATAGCTAATTTTACTCTTAAAAGCTCTTCCAAAACATCATAACAATGAGTAGGAAATAGCTGTGATGTCTTAGTTTTTAATTGTATTTGTTTTCAGTTTTCATGTTTGCATTCAAATGCATTGAATTGTACAGCCAGGATTGTTCTAACACTCTTCCAAAATACCATTCATGATGAACGAAACAGGCTATAGAATCCCATAGATTAATTGCAGGATAACTTAGTTAGAGTACTCCGGAGGCAATTGCATTTAATTCATGCTCTGTTATTTCGTTTCAAGTTTGATAATGGATTTTTAGAGCACTGTTCACTGCAGACTAGTAGCACTCTAGTTCAGTTCTAGCTTAGCTCACTGTATTTACATTCCAAGATTAGTTGCCATCCATTGCATATTAAATTGCATTATTTTTTCAACTTAAATAACACGGCCTTCATTATTTACAAAACTTCTTTTGTTCCAAACCTATATTAACTTATAATCATCTGGACAGAGGACAGTATCAGTCTAAGGCCTGGAGTACTTTTGCAACCTTTTTACCATTTCACAAATAAGCCTTTCCTCAAAAACTATTCTAAAAGGAAATCTATAACTTTTGAGTGAGGTTTAGTGGTGTTAAACTAAGTTGCAGAATAGAATTAGGAGCTAGTTTTAGAGTAGAGATCTTATGATGTTACAAATGTTCTTTTCTAAATATGTTTCAACAAACCTTTAATCATGGATGAGATGTTGTATCATTATAAGTTGATTGTTTAATTGTTTAGTTAGGAGAATTTTTACACTTAGCTGCCCATTTCTCAAGCTCTTCCAAAATATCTTTAATGAAATAATTGGACAAGTTAAGTTCATGTTGTGATTTATTTTCTTGAAGTCATTATCAAGCTTTGTATTTTGCTAAGTCATAGTTTAGGTTTGGTGCTGTCTCAGTATTTGCATTTTTCATTTGTCATCAACAAATTAGGCTTCACTCTGTTTTTAACCAGCAGCTTCTTTCCACCAGAATTTAGTTCTTTCCCTTGTGATCATAAAACCATAAAAAGATCAAAAACATCATAAAACACTAAACACAACGCAGTAAGAAACAAACACCTAGGCACATACAGTGCACCTCACTTCAGCAGTTTACCAACCCTGGTTGACAATTAAATGAACTCAATTTAGGAGACTAGGTTGAGCACAAACACAACTCTGATGCTTTCTTTGGCATACTGTCTCTCTTAGGCTCATAATCCTCAAATTCATATTCTAAGTCATCTTTGAATAGAAAACATTCTTCAAGATTGTTAAAAATGACAGCCCTATCTTCTTCATGAGAGAAAACAATCTATGTTAGCCCATCTCCTTGCAGGAAATCATCATCACAAATCAGTTTACTCACAACAACTTCTGGTATGGCTTCATCAGTTTCATGACTATCATCATTCAAACCTGGACTTTCATTTTCAATAATGGAATATGCTTCAATCACACATTCTTTACTGTGTGAACACTGTAAGAGCTACTACATTTTCTTGGGTTGTAATATGATTGTTCAGGATCTGATCTCTTCTTCAGATAAAGGAGAAATTTGAGTTTTAAAGAAATTTACATTGATTTGGTGATTTTCATTTTTAGGATCAGGAATTGGAACTTCTCTTTCTTGGTCTCGGTCTGTCTCATCTAAGGAGGGAGATATTTATTCTTGCTGGTGATGAAAAGGGTTATCATACAAAGGCTCAAGGATCTCTTCATCCATGGAGGAAACTGCTATTTCTTGTTGGGAGGAAAAATCATTAACAAATTCTATGAGCTCATCATCTAGACACTCTTCATTCCCATACAAATTTTCAAGAAACTCAACGAAATTATTAGAGATCTCACAACAACTATCAATTATTGACAATCATAATCTAGTCTATGAATATGCAAGTGAAATTTGACCAAATGCAAACTAGCATCTTCATCGTCTTGACCCTTAAAATTTGACAGTCCTGATTGCCAATTTATACGAGGAATATGGTTCGGAAAACCAGGAATATGAGCTCGATTTATAGGAGCATACCTTCAAGAAATAAAATCGATTTTGACAACAATGATTCACCAAGAAGTTCTTTAGGCTACCGATTCTTGAAGAGTGGAGTCGCCATGAGAATTCTAACCTTGGGATTTTTAGACACTAGAGTCGCCAGGTGAATGATGTACAACCTTCTTGTGCCTGATTTTTGTTCACCATCAACAATCATATTTTATTTTTTTCATAAACCCACAGAAAATTTGTGTCTCCATTCCCCGGCAACGGCGCCAATATGTTATCACTCCACCAGATTCCCAAGGTTGAGGAAGGAATCCCAACAGAGGTAGCCAAAAACTAAGCTTTTGACTTGGTATCTATCCCCACCAAGTCAGAGAGGGCTCTCTCCACAAAAATCACAGCCAGGAGGGCTAGATGAAAATATTTTAGGCTAGCTATGAAATGCAGGGTTTTGTTTGTTTTGATTTTGGGGTTGGGCTCATTGAATGTGGATTAGGTCAAAGGGACTAGATCAAGGCCAATGAGATGGAATTGTAGTCCATTCGATGGGGCAAGGTAGGTAGAATTCTCAACACTTGAAGGTGATTTGGTGGGATGGTTTAAGACTGATGAGGAGCTAGGAAGAGCATAGGGGATGAGTTCTTCCTAAACTGAAGAAAATGGACAGATGATGAAAAATTTCCCAAAACAGAGCATGAAAAGCATGAATTATGCCTTTCAAATTGAAATTTAACATATAATAGAAATGAAAAGGTTTATGAGCTTACAAAACATTCATAAAAATGATCATAGAGAAAAAACTATGTCAAACATTCATACCACATGAATCCCAAAGAAATAGATGCAATTTTTCAGTAATATCCACACCAAACTAGTTCTTGATAAATACACTAACTTTCAAACTAATGCCAAACTTTGAATCCTCTGAAGACCTAAGCTAAATAGACTTCAAAACCACCTCCACTCATCCATATGGGTCGAATCCATGAGGTGAGGGAGATATTACAAAAAAAACTAAACTGATAGCTAGAGTATAGGATGAGAAAAATGACTCAATCCTATCTCTAATGAACTGATTCATTACAACTCAACTAATTAACTTACCTAATGTACTTACCCTAGATAAAAGTAAAAACATGATATTTACATTCATCTTGACCATTTAGATAAGTAATATCCTAATTTTCCAAGGTAAAAGTCAAATTGGAGTGAAAATCAAAAAATTGCTCAAGAGTGTGAAAAATGCATTTTCCTTGTCAAACGCGCAGCGTTTAGGCAGAAGAAATGGCCGCTATTCATGGTTGTTTTTGAGTGCCTTCCCGGTGTCCAAACCAGCTCCAAGATAGCTCATTGGAAAATCCTTTTGAGTCTGTTTTCCAAAACTACCTCCATTTTTAAAAATGGTGCTCATTTTCCATGTCAAAAACATGTTCTCCCAAGACTGGTAAACATGCAGCAACCAGGCAGATTTGGAGACAGAAACATGAAAATTTGATGGCTTTTAGCACTTTTGATGGACCAGTTCTCTTCCAAAAACTCTGAAACTTGCTAGGGTTGATGTCCTCATCAATATGAACATGCTAGTGGTGGCCATTTTTCATTTGGAGGGCCCAAAAAAGAGCGTAGCATCTAGGTCTTTGCACCTTTGGAAAAAATTTTGTGTGCATAAATACCCAAAAACAAAGAAATGAACAAAAGTGAAAGGTGTGCCAAATTTTTTTCAAAATGGTGAGGGTACTTTATCATCAAGTGCTTGAGGCATGGAGTGGCACCTTAGCAAGTATGTCCAACTTCTCTTTCTCTCCTTGCTCGGTCAAATTTTCAATTTTAGCATTAGCTCTTTTGAGCTTGGCTAATGCAATTCTCTCTTTCTGTGCATGAAGTTTGACCCTTGTCCTCAACAAGTCATTGTCCTTTTTTGCCTTCTCTAGAAACTTCTCCAAATGCATATTGGCTCTATCAAGCCATGGTTACCTATCCTTGATTATTTCTAGGGAAAGCAGTTCATTTGTTGTGAGCTGGTCTACTAGCTCAGCTTCTCTTTGTTTCTCTAGGGCTAGAGCTCTTTTCAACCCTCTAGTCCTTGGTCTCTGTCTTGGAGGCTGATCCTCCTCATCATCAAGTTCACCAAACCTTTCCAGTGTTTCTTCAAGCAAGGCTTTAGCCTTTTCTACCTCTCTTTGTGCTATGATACACTTCATTGGTGATTTTGTCTTCATCTCCTTCACTTAAGTCAATCAACTGAAATTCATGCTCTATCTCATTTTTACCCTCCTCATCATCAATGTTTGAATCTGTTACCTTTTCCTTTCCTTTATCTACCTATTGTGTTGATGAAAAAGGCATGGCCCCTTTCACTCCAAGTGAAGCAAACACATGCTGATAGCCACTCTGGCAAGTTTTGGGAAAAGGGTCAACCTCAGTCAAACTAGCCCATGCTGCCTCAATATATTCCTCAACGCTTCATGACTCTTAATCATGTCGTGATGATGATGTAGGGTTATATCAAGGTGAAGAAGAAGGATCAATATGAGGTGAATGAGGTGAATGAAGCTGACTTGGTAATGATGTATGAACAGTGGGATGAGATGGAGGAATAGATGTGGGAGGATGAGATGATGAAGGGGTATTCTTGTCATGCTGACTGGGTGGGGTAGTAAAAATATATTTTGATATGAAGGTGTCTCATGGAATGTTCATTTGATCAAGCTGATACATGGCTATCATTTTGATGAGGGAGTGGTGGAAAATACTCTACAATTGATGACCATAATCTCTCTTTTGTGCATTATATGCCATTTTGTCAATGATGCGGGAGAGATAAAAGGGTATGTGAAGCATTCTCACTCTAATGAAGTGCATGAGGAGCTGGATATGATAGGAAAAGAGTCTAGAAAACCTCCCCTCACAGGTGAAGTATTTCATGATGACTTTCATCATGGGTACATATTTGTCAACGAGATGTGAGAAAGGAAAATTTGTATTTTTTTCATCCTTGTATCTTGATTTAAGATATGGCTCATAGTATCAATGATCGATGTTTCCTTGCTTAAACCATTTTTCTCGTACATTTGGGATCCATGTAGCAGCTGCAATGATATTAGTGGAAATATTGAAATTAACCCCAGCAAGAGTGACCTGTCTATCATGAAGATTGGAAATGAAAAATCTTGTCAACATAGGATGATACTAGATCTTCTGCACTTTCTCACAAAATTCAAAATAGTCTACATGCTTGAAACATGACACTGTGAGGGGAGATGCCATAAGCTCTCTAGTGGTTTTTGGTTCATGTCTAATGACTTTCCCTCCTTTTTTGATCCAGATTTATGCAGGAATGCAACAGAATAGAGATATAACCATAAATAAAAAGATACAGTGGAAATAACACTTCATTTCATTAATATCAAAGAACTGAAATCTTCTTATAGACAGAATGGGAATAAACTAGCTAGGGTGTTGGTAGCTTATCTCTAAGAAGATATGTGGTAGCTGCAGGCCTCTAAAATATGTTACAATGACGCTCGAGGGCCTATTTATTATTTAGAAACAATGTAAAACCATAAACGTTTAAAACCCTAACCCTAGGAGATGAAGCGCCAAAACTATTGGCCCCGTTTGGGTAAATTGGTGTCTCAACTTCTCGAGGATGTAACTTTGGCATATGATCTTTGTTTGACGTGCACCATACCTCGTTAGAAACATCTATCAAAGGACTACAACTTTCTATGTGAATAACATCAACCCATGGACCCATGAGAAAAATCGGCCCATGGACCCATGTTGCTCCCGGTTTTCCCGAAAAATGTTGTTTAGGGCCTCAAAACGGCTCTGGAAGTTCAGGACACGAAAAAATACTAAAAATAGTAAGTTGTGCCAACACTGATGAACTGAAAGAGACAATATTGGGGCCCCAAGTGGAATAGGAGGGTGGCCACCAATATCCACCTGGATCATTCGTCCCCCCTTAGGAAGTAATGGTCCCCATTGCGTTGAGGTCCTCCATGAGATGAGGAAACTTCTGCTGAACTTCGTCCCTGGTGAACCACTTTCCTTGGTGTAAGAGTTGGCCAGCTTTGACAACCCGATATAGTTGGATCTTAGAGTGGTGAGTGTTCTTGATTTTCATGTCCATGATACAATCTGTGGTGGCCTATTCCATGCAGTCTGGGTTTAACTCTGCTGGTGTGAGTTGTTCTGCAATGTGAGAGGTGTCCAGTAGAGGTGGGAAGTAGGGATGAAGGAGTTCCATATTGAATACTAGGTACAGACCAAGGAATGGTGGAATAATGAGCTTGAAGGCATTGTTCCCTACAGCCTAAGTGATGGTGTACGGTCCATATCGGAGCGGGCGAAGCTTACGGTGGGGTCTAGTGAGGCGCTCCTTCTGCAAATGTAGCCACACTTTTTCTCCCACTTGGAAGTTGTGTGGCACCCGATGTTGATCATGTTGATGCTTGTACTTAGCATTGGCTCTTTCCAATATGTCATGAACCTGTTGGTGGATTTGTTGAATGCGCTCGATGAAGCTATTCACTTTATCTGCCTCAGACTGGACATGAGCCGAATTGACCTAATTAGCCACAAATGGCATGGCTATGTCAATGGGACATAATGGCTAGAATCCCAAGCCCACCTGAAAGGGGCTGTGGTCAGTTGAGATGTGGAGAGCCCGGTTATAAATATTTTGTACATAGGGGAGGCTCTCATCCCATGTGCATGGATGCTTTGAATTGTACATGTGCAGAATGTGTACAATCATCCTGTTGACGACCTCTATCTGGCCATCAGTTTGGGGATGGAAAGTTGTGGACTTAGTGAGCTTGGTGTCCAGCATTGACCAGATGCTGGACCAAAATGTGCTGAGGAACCTTCTATCCTGATCTGATATGATATACTATGAAATCCCAAAGTGCACGCGCACTCGTTCAAAGAAGGTTTTAGCAGTGGCTTCTGCTGTGATATTCTTCTTGCAGGCCGTCATGATGGCCACCTAATTTGTCGACAACCACGAAAACACAGTTGTTTCCATGCTTATAATGTAGGCCCGACATGTAATCCATGGAGATGGATTCCCAAGGTCGACTAGGGGTAGGTAGCGGAGTATATAGGCCTTGCTTCTTGATGGTCGGTTTGGAAATGGCGCAAGCAGCGCAACATCTGATGTACTTCCTGACATCCTGTCGAAGGTTCGGCCAATAGAAATACTTTTGTAGTACTGCCACTATTTTCTCGACCCTTAAATTCCCAGTGACTCGACTGTAGTGTTCTTCCCATATCATCTTGGCACGCTCGCTTGAAAGAACACAAAGGTGTCCCAAGTGACATAACAGTGCATCTTGGAGGTGAAAATTTTGAACTTGCGTACCCCCCAAGAGTGCCTTCTATGTGTGGCCAAATTCTAGATTGTTCTTACAGAGAAGCGGCCAATCAAAAGTCTCGTGCTCACAAGAGTTGAGCACGGTTGTTAGCGCCACGATCGGTGGTTGACTGAGGCAGTATGCAACATTATTGGTGCTACCCTTCTTGTACTTGATGTTCAAGTGAAACTGTTGCAGATATGTGGACCACTTCTGATGGCGATCATTCTACAACTTCCCTTGTGTCTGTATGAATTGCAAAGGTTGGTGGTCTGTGTGGATGATTGTTTCCTTCCCCAAAATGTAATGCTTCCATTGCCGACAAGCCTGCACAATGGAATACATTTCTTTGTCATAATTGGGATACTTGCGAACTGTGTTAGATAATGTCTCACTGTGATATGCCACTGGATGCCTCTATTGAGTAATAACTTCCCCAATAGTATATCTAGAGGCATTTGTCTCGATCTCAAATGGTTGTTGCAAGTCTGGTAATGTGGGCACTGGGGAAGAACAGAGGTGATGTTTCAATTCTACAAACATCTTCTATTGAGATTCCAACCAAAATAATTTTTCTTTCGCTCCTCCCTTGGTGACTTAACTCAAGGGCCAAGTGATATGAGAGAATCCCAACACGAACCTGCGGTAGAAATTAGCAAGACCCAGAAAGCTGCGAAACTCTGTTAGAGTGGTTGGGGTTGGCCAATCCCGAATGACTTGGATCTTGGTTGGATCCACATGCACCCCCATTTCATCAATAATGTATCCCAAATATTGAACCTAGGTCATGCCAAAAGTGCACTTCTCCAAATTGGCACACAAATTGTGTTGTTGCATTGTTTGGAGGACTTGTCGAATGTGGTGGAGGTGCTCTTCCCAAGTCTGGCTGAAGGTCGGAATGTCATCCAAGTACACCACTACAAATGAGTTGGTGAATGGCTGCAAGATGTCATCCATCAACCTCATGAAGGTTGCGGGAGCATTTGTCAACCCGAAAGGCATGAATAGTCATTCGTAAAGGCCCTCCTTGGCTTTGAAGGCAGTCTTCCACACATCGAAGGGTTCGATTGGTACCTGGTGATACCTAGACTTCAAGTCGATCTTGCTGAAATATTTCACCCCTTTGAGTTGGTCTAGAAGGTCATCAATCTGTGGGATTGGGTACCTATTCCAGACAGTTATCTTGTTCAGCGCCTGATAGTCAATACAGAGTCTCCAAGTCCCATCCTTCTTTTGTACCAACACAATCGGGCTCCCACAGGGTGATGAAATTAACCGCATGTGACCTTTGTGCAACAGTTCCTTAATCTGCCTCTTGATTTCATTGTTCTCTAGAACAGAGCGTCGATATATCAGTCCATTGGGTAGCAGTGCACTTGGGGTCAGATCAATGGGGTGCTTGACCTGACAGTGTAGAGGCACCCCTGTGGGTGAGGTGAAGATGTCCCCGTAATCCTCCACAACCTTGTTCATTTATTGTTGTCGTGCAGAGGAGCCCTATATGGAGGTCATGGCCACAGTATTCTTCTTGCCCTGGGGGTAGATCGTCAGGAAAACAAATTTCATAGTTTGGGAAATGAGCTTACTGCATTGTTTTGCAGTAACCAAAGAGATAGCAGTAGGTGGTGGTACCTTTGGTATCCTATACAACTTATTTCCCAAAGTAACAATAACAGCCCGAGGCCGAGACTCATACACAGCATGTCGCTTCCAAAAGTATGGTTGGCCTAATAATACATTAGAAACATCAAGAGGATAAATGTCACATAATACTGCATTTGTGAAGGGCTTGATGCTGTAGGGAAGGCGACACTTCTGGCTAACACAGAGATCTCGTCCTTGGTGAAGCCACCCGATGGTGTATGGCTGTGGGTGTGGTGTGGTTGGAAAGCACAAACGCTTCACGGAGTCTGCTGAAATGAGTTTATTTTGGCTCCCATTGTCGACAATGAACTGTAGCGAGGAACCCTTTACCCACATTTGGGAGTGGAAGAGACACTCTTCCTCCTCTGGATCTTCCGGTTCCTCCTTCTGGATCTTTGTAGTGGCAACAGTGGTGTTGGGCTCTGCATCAATAATTTATTTCCATTTTTCATTCCCTTTTTCAAGTTTTGATTCAGAGTTAGAGCATGCATCTGATTCATAATCCCTCATCTCGGCCACCAGCGACTGCTTGGCCTGACACTCCCTTGTGTTGTGAGTGGAGCTCTTATGGAACTCACACCACTTTCCTATGTCCTTCTTTGGCTTCACGGTTTTGTTCTTTGTTTGTAGTTTTGTAAGGTTATCTTGTGCTACCATGCCTTGGCTTTGTCCTTTGTTCTGTAGTTTGGGGGTACCTTTCCCTTTATTTTGATTCGGAGATCCAAAGTCTCGCTTCTTCTGTTTGAATTTCTGCTCAATCTTGGCAGCATACCGGTATGTCATACCAAGCGAGGAGATGTTGAGGAACTCCATTTCCTCATGAATGTATCTGTGCAGAAAACTATGATACTTTAGCACCAAATGTTTCTTTGAATCTTTGATACCTAACTTTGTGCATAGGGTATGGAAAAGATTCACCAACTCATGTACATATCGATCCCTTTGTTGCTGCAGCGTTTTCCATTGTATGTAATTGTCCTCATAGTTCCCCACGGGATAGGATTGTTCCTTGATGGTGTCTTGGAAATAATTCCAAGTGGGTACAGATGAGAAAATAGAGAGTTCTGTCTCGTCCTTTTTCTCAGAATAGGTTTCCCACCAGTCCTTGAGATGGAGGTAGTTTTGAGGAGTGCAAAAATAATCTTCTCCGGGTAGGAAAAGTCATGAAATGAGAAATATACTTCTAATAGATTCAACCATATATCTATAACATTTGCATCTATTTGAACCTCAAATATGGGAATTTCAAAGTTTATTTGTACCTTAAAGGGATTTGCGCCTCCAGAGTGGCTATTGGATGCAAATGCGTCGTCGGTGGGTAGTCGTTGAAGGAACTGGGAAAGGTTATCCATCATCGCATTCATTTGTTTTTCGAGGGCCTCCTTGAGAAATATTTTGATAGGATCTCCTACTCCCTCATCTTTATTTTCATCCCGCATGGGTGGCCGTCAGGGTTTGCGAGGCTGATCTTGCAAAGGTTCAACCAAATCGAGCCCTAACTTCTTATACCCTGACCTCGTTGGGGACATGCAAAGAAGGATCGAGAAAAAGCAGACCACTCTAATACCACTGATCTGTATTTATGCATGACTGCAATAGAATACACATATAACCATAAATAAAAATATGCAGCAGAACTAACACTTCATTTCATTAATATCAAAGAACTGAAACTTGCTTACAAACAGAATGGGAATAAACTAGCTAGGGAGATGGTAGCTTATCTCTGAGAAGATATGTGGCGGCTACAGGCCTCTGAACTATGTTACAATGAGGCTCGAGGGCCTATTTATTATTTAGAAACAATGGAAAACTCTAAACATCCAAAACCCTAACCCTAGGAGATGAAGCGCCAAAAATATGGACCCTGTATGGATAAATTGGTGTCTCAACTTCCCGCGGACATAACTTTGGCATACGATCTTCGTTTGATGCGCACCATACCTCGTTAGAAATATCTATCGAAGGACTACAACTTTCGATGTGACCAAAATCGATCCATGGAACCATGTTGCTCCTAGTTTTCCCTAAAATCGTTTTTTAGGGCCTCAAAACGGCTCTGGAAGTTCAGGACCCGAAAAAATGCTAAAAATAGTAAGTTGTGCCAAAACTGAAGAACTGAAAGATACAATGGTGGGCCCCCAAGTGGAATGGGAGGGGTGCTGCCAATATCCGCCTGGATCATTTTTTATATGACTTTTTATTCGGTCTCTGTTCCTCACTAGTAGTTTTGTTCTCCTCTTCAGCCATATTTGAATTTTGTGAGTTTATGATGTGAGCATGTTATCTAGTTACTATTATGGATATCATGACCCTATTTATGTTTGAGTTGATATTTTTTGAAGTTATATCGTGCTAATCTATATTGATTGTGCAGACAAAATAGCCTCCCTTGAGATACATTAAGGTATGAGTTTTCTTATGTCATATACTTGGTGCTTGACTATTTGATTATGTTGTCTATTTGGTCTTTAAGTGTTTTATTATGTCATCCAGTTGATTTATCTATCATGCCACACTTATAGTCTTTTTGAATGTTTTATTAATTGCATGATATGAGTATGTGTCTGTAAGATTGCATGAAGAAATGATATTGTTTTAAGATGGTTGTACTAAAACAAATGTGTTGAGATAGTTGATATGTACTTGAGTGTAAGTAGGTGATAGTTGTAGAAATATGTATTATGACTAAAGAATGTGAGTTACTTATTGACTATGAAATTGTTACACTTGGTAAATGTTTCTTTCAAATTGATAAATATGTTTTCTTGATCTTTGGAACATGTGGCTGACATGTGTGTTAAGTTACAAGGCAACATGATTGGCACAAAAAGGTAATATAATTGGTATATTGTTATACTCATTTATGCATTGATAGTTATGTTTTTTATGGCAGTATTATGTAGGGGATTGCATGACAGGAGATTTCCATTAAATATTGAAGGAGGCTCGGGTTGGGCTTGTTATCACTCCACCAGATTCCCAAGGCTAAGGAAGGAATCCCAATAGAGGTAGCCACAAACCAAGCTTTTGACTTGGTATCTAGCCCTACCAAGTCGGAGAGGGCTCTCTCCCAAAAATCATAGCCAAGAGGGCTGGATGAAAAGTTTTTAGGTTAGCTATGAAATGCAGGGTTTTGTTTGTTTTGATTTTATGGTTTGGGTCACTGAATGAGGATTAGGTCAAAGGGAATAGATCAGGGCCAATGAGATGGAATTGCAGTCCATTCGATGGGGCAAGGTAGGTAGAATGCTCAACAATTAAATGTGATTTGGTGAGATGGTTTAAGACTGATGAGGAGCTAGGAAGAGCATAGGGGATGAGCTCTTCCTAAACTGAAGAAAATGGACGGATTATGAAAAATTTCCAAAAACAAAGAATGAAAAACATGAATTCAGCCTTTCAACTTGAAATTTAACACATAATAGATATAAAAAGTTTTATGATCTTACAAAAAATTTATATAAATTATCACAGAAAAAAACTATGTCAAACATTCATACCACATGAATTCCAAAGAAATAGCTGCAATTTTTTGTTAATATCCAGGCCAAACTGGTTCTTGATCAATAAATTAACTTTCAAACAGATGCCAACCTTTGACTCCTCTGAAGACCTGAGCTAAATAGACGTTAAAAGAACCTCCACTCATCCATAGGGGTCGAATCCATGAGGTGAGGTAGATATTACACAAAAAGCTGAACTGATAGCTAGAGTATAGGATGAGAAAAGTGACTCAATCCTATCTCTAATGAACTGATTCATTACAACTCAACTTATTGACTTACATAATGTAATTACCATAGATAAAAGTAAAAACATGATATTTACATTCATATTGACCATCTACATAGGTAATTTCCTCATTTCCCAAGGTAAAAGTCAAACTGCAGTGAAAATCAAAAAATTGTTGAAGACTGTGAAAAATGCATTTTCCTTTGTCAAACGCGCAGTGTCCAGGCAGAAAAAATGTCCTCTATTCATGGTTGGTTTTGAGTGCCTTACCGATGTCCAAATCAGCTCCAAGATAGCTCATTGGAAATCTCGTTGAGTCTATTTTCCAAAAATACCCTTGGCTTTAAAATGGTGCTCATTTTCCCTCCCTCAAACCTGCTCTCCCAAGACTAGTAAACATGCACCCACCAGGCAAATTTGGAGGCAGAAACATGAAAATTTGATGGTTTTTGGCACTTTTGATGGACCAGTTCTCCTCCAAAAACTTTGAAACTTTCTAGGGCTGATTTCCTCATCAATATTAACATGCTTGTGGTGGCCATTTGTCAATTGGAAGGCCCAAAAAAGAGCTTAGAGTCCAGGTTGCCATGCCTTTGGAAAATTTTATGTGTGCAAAAATACCCAAAAACATAGAAATGAACAAAAGTGCAAGGTGTGCCAAAATATTGTCAAAATGCTGAGGATACTTGCTCATCAAGTTCTTGAGGCATGAACTAACACATCAAAAAGTATGTATAATTTCTCTTTCTCTCCTTGCTTGGTCAAATTTTTAATTTTAGCATTGGCTCTTTTGAGCTTGGCCAATGCAATTCTCTCTTTCCATGCATGAAGTTTTACCCTTTTCCTCAACAAGTCATTGTCCATGTTGGCCTTCTCTAGCAACTTCTAAAAATGTAGATTGGATCTATCAAGCCATGGTTCCCTGTCCTTGCTGATTTCTAGGGCAAGCAGTTCATTTGGTGTTAGCTCGTCTGCTAGCTCAGCTTCTCTTTGTTTCTCTAGGGCTAGAGATATTTTTAGCCCTCTATTCCTTGGTCTCTGTCTTGGAGGTTGGTCCTCCTCATCATCATGTTCACCAAGCCTTTCCAATGTTTCCTCAAGCAGGGCTGTAATATCCCAAAATGGGAATGCTCAGCAATACCTGCTGGAATAACGCACTTTTCAAAAGTATGTGCACTGAAATTAGTTTGCAGCCCTTGGATCCCTTAGATCTGGAGATCTAGCATCTAAATCTAAAAAGGGAGAAAAAACAAATCAAACTAGGTGAGGTAAACAAATATCCCACACCTAGTATAGCTGAAAAACACCCAAGAATGGGGTTGCAGCAATATGCATCAATACTGCAGGAAAATAACATAGTTTTTGAGAGAAATAGTAGGAGACCAATAAGAGGGATCAAATTTCATATATACAGCAATAAATCAGATCCATAATGAGGCCCTTACAGTATACAACAAAATGTAGAAGAAAAGAATAGAAGAAATTCCTCAAGAAAGAGGGCTGCAACACATGTATTGAATGGAAAATGGCTTGACAACATTATTTCTATTAGCTACTGAAACCGTATATTACACTCCAAATATAGAGCATATATGTGTACAAAATATCAGATCTATTTCAGATCTATTTACTATAAAGGCTCCTTTACAAGATCCCCTTGGGGTTTTGATCAAAACATGCAACACAGCGAGTAGATCTGAGATCTAAAGTAGCAGATCTACAGTAGTCTTCAGAAATTTCTTAAGATGAATACAATAGAAGTAGGTCAGATCTTTATAAAACATGGATCAAAAATATAATCCATGGTTCACCATAGTGAAGGGTAGAACCCCAACACCAGGTATCTCTCCACCAAAAGTGTGTCAAAACACCCTACAACTTCCTTCTTGCAAATAACCCAGTCCTGGAATGGAAACTGCACTGTAGGTTGAAGCATTGGGTTGGCCTGATTCCAAGATCTGAAATTGCAGCTCCAAAGGTTCAAAAATCTCTTGCGAAAGGGATAGAATACTTTCCCAGTGAAAAGAGGCCCTGGAATGGCCTAGATCTGAACAGTTCTAGCCTCCACTTGATGCAGCTTACAAGGACAACCAAACCCTCAATAGGTACTATATTGTAGTTGGAAGATGAGCTTGGCCAAATTCTTGATAGTGGATGAGATCATCAAGACTCTTCCAAGAACTCCTCAATGGAAGAGGTGGGATTCCTGAACAGGAACACCCTAGTGATAAGTAGCTCTATCCTCAGCTAAACAATAGAGAATGATATATTTCTAAACAGACGATATATTCAGAAATATACACAATCAACAACCTTCTTCTATTGTCCTCCTCTTCCTCTTATAGGATAAAAGTCTTGTGAAACCCTAAACCATCTCAATGATTTAGCTGCATTCACATGAGAAGCCTCCAACTAAAACTGCGCTGTGTCTCTTGGAGATTCACTGTATCTAGACAGTGCTTTTGATTTGGTCCTGGTTGACTTGGTCAAGTGCTCTAGTCTCTTTCACACTAAGTGTGCTTATGTAAATAGCCTAGATTTTTCCATGTTCACATTTGGAATTGATTTATTTTGCTAATTAGGAGTTTTATTGATCCTCCTTTACATTTTTATTCATGAAACAAAACATTGAAACAAAATTGTATATTCCCATTAGCTTGGGCTAATTGGGAATATTACAGTCCTCCCCTCCAAAATTTTGCTTATCCTCAAGCAACTGATAGGGTGAGTGCTGCAGCACTTTTCCTTCTTCATTGGTGACACCATCAAAGATCAAGCTCTCCTCACAAGCTAGGTGTTCACCAATCCAAGCCTCCATGAACTGTTCCTCGAAAGTCATCATGAGATGTACAAAATCCATCCCACAAGGAGTCAAGAACTCAATAGAAAAAAACATGGTTGGTCCAATACTCTCTCTAAAGCATGTAGCATAAGGTACATAGAGAGTTTCCATCCCATGTGGTACATACAAACTGCCCATTCTCTCTCCATACAATCCCATGAAAAGTACAACTATATCATCCAAGTATGGAAGCATAATTACATATACACAAACAAAAATTTGAGCATAAGGAGGTGGGTCATAGTCCCACATATGGTGCCAATCCAGTGCATATCCTACCTGCATCAGATCAAGGTATGGTAAGTGGTTGCCCCACAACTTACTTGTTGCACAAGTAATCTCACCATGGATGAAAATGTGAGATATGTTTGGTGCCTTTGGGAAAAAGAATATCCCTTTGCACAACAAGGGAGTGGCAAAATTCAGAAATTGCAGTGGCCCAATGTTGGCCAAGAGATTTACATGATACAACACTCCTCTTTGGATTCATGGCCTGCAAAAATATGGTGAAAGAATGTGTCAAATCAGAAAATGAAGCTTGCATTACATGATCAGATTTTTCACCATCAATGTTTCTTCTATATAGGGAATTGTGCACAAATTTTTCTCCCTTTTCAAGAGAAGGAAGAAATGACTGAAATGACTCTTGCATAGAGTCCTTTGGCTGCCCCAACTCCACATATCTCTTGCATTATAGAAAATTCTGATGTAGCTCTCCCATCAAAAGCATCTCATAATAGTGTTGTAGATCTTCATAGAATAGGTAGGGCCGAAACATAACTCTTTGAAGGTCCTTTGTAGCATCCTCTCCTTGAGATTGGAGGCTATAGGTAAGAAGATCCTATCATGATGATAGATGACTCCCTCATGGAATAGATAGCCCTCTTCATGCAGCTGGTCATCAAGCATCATACAAGTGTGGAGATCTTTCGAATAATCCACCAACCGCTGGGATTTCTAATATAAATCTACACTCCCCAACAAAGACAGCGTTGATGATGCATCAATAGGAATGCCTACGATGTTGCTGATCTATTATTTTACATTTCTTATGCTAAAGGTAAAATTAGGAAAGACATACCTTCCCTTGTTCTCCTCCAACATCGCAGAATCAAAAATGAAAGAGGGTGAGGATGATGAGAGAGGAAAATCTCCCTCCTTCTTGTGGTTTCCCAAGCCTCCCAGTGCTGTAGCTATGTCTTCTAATGCTCCCATCCCTCCTAGATCTGATTTTGGAGCATCAATTAGTGATATATATCTCACCAAAAATAAATCAGGTGGCCTCCCAGGTGGTTTTCCACTAGATAAGAGTGTCCCTTGCAGAAATATCATGAACATGAGAGAAGGGACAGTGAAGTCTTTGCTTCCACTGTGCAAATACATCTCTGTTTTCTGTGTGGAAGTGTTGTGTGAAGGTTAAGTATGCATGGATTTGATTATTTGAGTGCACCACTCTTCTTTTCCACCCATTCCATTTGTAAAGCCTCCCAATCAGTGGTGACTTTCCCCAATGTAATCAACCATTGAACACCCAAAATGACATTGGTGTCTGGTATGTCAAATACAAAGAAGTGATCCACCAAAATGTAGGATCCCATGGTGAATGAAAGTGATGGAACATAATGTGTGCATTTCATTGTTCTATCTCCTGGGACCAAAACATAGAATCCCTCAAAAGTATCAGTGGGTATTGCCCTCCTTTGCATAAGATGGGCATTAATGAAATTTTGGGTAGCCCCACTGTCAATCAATACAGAAACCCTTTGATCCATGTTTGACCCTTGAAATCTTAAGGTCAAGTACTTAGGTAATCCCCTCAAGGATGCAAGAGTTCCTCCAATAGGAGCAAATGCTCCATTCTCATCTCCTGAAGGTGTTGGATCTCCTCCAACATTTTCAGCACTGTGAGCCCTCCTTGGCTCATCATCTTCATCTTCTTCAAGATCTGAGAAGACCTCTACGTAATGTTCTTTACCAGTAGCACATATATGTCCAGGTACCCATGGTTCTTGGAAAGTGATGCATAGCTTCCTCCTTCTTAGATCTTTCCAGACTTCATCATCAAGAGGCTTCTTGTATGACCTCTCCTTTGAAGGAGCAGCTTTCTCTTCCTTTCCTTTAGAAGGAAAAGAGGGCTTATTCTGAAAGTTTGCATTTGCTTTTGGAAAGGCATCTTGAAGGTCTCTAGCCCTCTTAATGGCATCATTCAAGGTAATGGGCTTAGTATATTTAACCAACCCATTCAGAGGTTCATCCAAGCCATCGATGAACATGTACACCCTCCTTGCTGTAGACAGATCAGGAACCATAATAGATAATCTCAGAAATTCAGAGATATAAGACTCTACATTACCTGACTGCTTCAACTTTTCAAGGCTCATGAAAGGTGCTTCTAGATCCTTTCAATCAAACTTCTCCACTAGTCTTCTATTAAACTTAGAATAGGCAGTCACATTGGCATGGCCCACTGTAGACAGCCCATGGAACCACTAGTTGTGTGCTTCACCTTCAAAGTGCAGCACTGCAATCTTGATAGCTTCCATCTCAAGGACTTTGTTCAATTGAAAGTAGATATCCATCTTTTCTACCCATGCTTTGGCATAACTAGTGGATGACCCATCAAACTTGGGTAAAAAGAATCTTCCCATAGAGTGATTTCGATCATAATTCTGTGTGAATCCACCATCTCTATACTGATGCCTTGTTCTTCTTTTATCCTTGAGGTGACAAAACTCTTGAAAACTCAAGTGGTCCTTGAATATCTGATTCTAAGACTCATATTCTTCAAATTAGTCTTCAAGGGATGATTTCTCATGAGGCCCTTCATTCTCCACAGCTAGAAAAGTAGGCATAGTAGAGCGTTGTGGAGCTTGTGGCTGGTTCACTGGTTGATCATTCCAGTGGTGAGACATGCCGGAGCTTTCTACAGGATGAAATCTCCTAGGAGATTCCTTGATCCTGTCCAATATCATCTCTTTTATCTCTCTAGCAAGATCTTGCATTGCTTTCATAAGGGTTTTTGCAAACTCCTTCCCATCTTCATCACTTCTAGATTCAGGGGCTTTTCCCTTGTCTTTATCATCATTGGTGTAATCAAACTTCTTCTGTCTTCTTCTGTTGGAACAGGGTCTCCTACGAGCTGCGAAACTGGTCCATTTTTTATACTTTTGATTAGATTTAGTCTAGTGAAGGGGTTTTGGGGTGGGTCAAAGCCCCGAAAGCATTGTAATGGGTAAAATGGTAAACCAGGGGTCTGAAAACCATGGTTTGTGGACCATAGGAAAGTCTAGGCTAGATTATTATAAATAGAGGAACATGTTGTATTTTAAGGTAAGGAATGAAGGGCTATTGATGTGACTTGTGGTTTAAGTTATCTGTTGGGTTTTTGGGGAAAGGAATCCTACTAGCTGTGTGCGCAGAGATCCAGATTCCAGCTGTGTGCAGACCCTGCTACTGTGTGCGCAGGCTGGGAAGGGGATTGTAAGAAGGAACTGATGAATTGATGAATAAGAAAGGTTGATAGAGAATTTAATCTGTGAGTACTATCTGTGTGAGTCTTGATAATTACTGCATTGTCCACGTTCTATATTTAAGCTACAAAAGATCTGTGTAAGTGTGTTTTCTAGATCTAGATCTATTCTATTCTGTTTATGCAATATTGTGCTACTGTCATAAAATTATATAATTATAGATCTAGCGCATGTGGATGCGAATAGAGACCTCCTTGGCCCTGCATAGAACAAGGCAATCTGGGTATCTCAGGGCTGAACGCAGCTCTGCTTGCCTTACCTATCCTTTCTCAGGGTACAGAAACCTGGTTCCAGCACACACCCATACTACTTTGGGTGAGACTTTGACCTGCGCAAGTAGGTCATTGCTGAAAGGGCCAATAGTATAGGGGTTGTTGGCAAACCTTGAACTCTGAACCTGGGTCGGGACCCCTCGAGCCAACAAATGGTTCTATTGCCCGGACCGAAGCATTTCGGGAAAAGGATTGGGTACTGACAAGTGAATACTAGAAATATAACATAGAAGTGAATGAGTGTCAGTCTGGATGAAAGTACAAAACGGAGCGGTAAGTACTACTGAACCAATCAAGAAAGGGATCACTCTATCCATAGCCCACTAAAAAGAGCAGCTACGCAAGGTCCACTAGTTACCCCTACATCAGACTCACGGGAGAACAAGCCCTAAACCGAAACCTCGCTAGAATGAGACATGGTAGTACACTTGAAATTACCTACCTTTAAAGGTGCAGCTGATGAGGACATGGATCGGTTTTGGTTCGTGGCCGACTCGGTATGGACTGCACAGGGGGTGGTAAGCAATACTATGAAGAGAGCGCAGTTGTCCCTAGCCTTCGAAGAAAGAGCTCTATACTAGTATATGTGTTATATATCTCAAAACAGGAGCGCATCGCTTCAAGATATTAAGGGCGCCTTAAAACAACAGTTTCGGAAGCCAAAATATTACTCTCAGTTGGTATAATGCTTGAAACATTTTTAGACAATCCCAATGGGAAAAATTAAAAAATCAATAACATAAAATATACAGAACGAAAAAATTTCAAAAAATACCACTATATTTGTTTACGATTCCTCTTCAAAATTTTCAATTTATTTAAATATTTAAAAAAAAAAACTTAAGAAAACACGTGTCTCCAAAATGCAATTTAAATATTACTTTTCCAACTTCGAAAAATAATAAAAAAAATGGTTTTTTAATATGAAAAACTTAGTTCTCTCTAATTAGTTAATGCTCATATATATATATATATATATATATTTAAAATTGCACATTTTAGACTAAGTTGTGCTACGTGAGCACACACATACCTCTTAAGTTTTGTGAAATTATGTAAGGACAAATATTGCATTTAATGAAAAATTGAGAGATTATACGACACTAATTTTGTAATATTCCCAATTAGTCATGAGCTAATTGGAATATTCATTTTTGTTTTTCTGCTTTGTTTAAAGAATAAGAGGGCAAAGGAGGTCCATATTTCTCCTTAATCATGAATAAATCAATGCCAAATGTGAAAGAGACAAATCTTGGAAGCTTAATTGAACCACCCTTGGTGTGAAAGGGGTTGGATCACTTTGACTGGGTCAACCTTGACCAAATATACAACGTTGTCATGGAGGAGTGGCCATCAATGAGGTACATCGCAGTTTTATATGAAGATGCTTTGTGTGAAAGGAGTGTTATCATTGGATGTGGTTTAGGGTTTGAAAGCTCTTGACTTATAAAAGGAAGAGGATGGCAGCATTAGAGGTTGTTGAGGTATATGATATTTTCTGAATATATGGTCTATTTAGACATATATCTTTCTCTTTTTGTTTAGCTGAGATTGAATGTTATTTAGCATTAGGTGTTCCTGGTCAGGAATCCCACCTCTTCCCATTGAGTAGCTCTTGGGAGAGTTTGTATTACATTGTCCACTATCTGGATTAGGGCCAAGCTTCTTCTTTCGACTACAACATGGATCCTGTTGAGGGTTTGGTTTTTTTTGCAAGCTGCAACAAGTGGAGACTAGATCTTTCAGATCTAGGCCATTTCAGTGCTCCTTTTCAGTGGAGGAGGTTTCCACTTCATTAGGAGGACAATATTGAAGGCTTTGGAGCTTATTTTTAGATCTTGGCATCAAGCAAACCATATTTTGATCCCTACAGTGCAGTTTACTTCTAGATCTGCATTATTTCTGTAGGTGGAGTTGCAGGGTGATTTGGCACACCATTTGGAGAGTTGGTTTTCTAGTGATGGGGATGTGCCCTTCACTTTGAGGATCTATTGGAGGAGGCTATTTTATTGATCATATCAAATCAGCCACACTTTACAGATCTATAATTTTCAGTAGATCTGTAGTCTTATATCTCAGATCTACATCTTGTACTTGGTATTTTGCTGAAAACCCCAAGGGGGTTCTTTAGAGGAGCTTTTATAGTGCATGGATCTGATATAAACATAACTGTTTATGCACATAGCAGCTCTATATCTAATGTATAATCTATTGCTATTGCAGAAGCAATAAAATAACGTTGTAAGGGTTTTCCAGCTTTTATAGATGTTTGCAACACCTCTTATTACATGATTTTTGTCCATTGGAGAATTGTATTTCCTATTATGCATCTTATGGCCCATTTATTATGTATATTTTGTTGTTGTAATGACATATGAAAGGTCTCCATATTGGCCTCTTACTTCATAAATGATGATCTGTGTTATTGTTCCATCATTTTTCACTATATTCCTACTTTTCCCATTTGGAAATATTACTGTGGTATCGAAATATCATCTTGGCATAGCCTGTGCATTCTAAAAGAAAATATGTCATCTGAATAATGAGAGCCTCTTACTGACAAAGAAAAGAGGTATCAAAAGATAAGACACAGAAGATTTGATTATATTGATGAGAAATAAGACAAGGGTAAAACCCCTTTATCTTGAGGTGAAGATGAAGAGAAGGAGTTCCCTAAGATCCTTCTTAGAGCCATGCAAGACATTGCTAGAGAGATCAAAGAGATGAGAATGGACAGATTCAAGGAATCCCCTAAATCATTTCATCATGGAGAAGGCTCTGGCATGTCTCAGCACTGGAATGATCAACGAGTGCATCAACCACAAGTTTCTCAATGCTCTACCATGCCTACATTTTTGGATGTGGGAAATGAAGGGTTTCAAGAGCAATAATCCCTTGAAGACTATTTTATGGAGTATGAATCTCAAACTCAGAGGTTCAAAGATCACTTGAGTTTTCAGGATTTTTTTCAAGTGAAAGACAATAGAAGACCAAGGCATCATCATAGAAGTGGTGGATTCATTCAGAATCATGATCGACACCACACTATGGGCAGATTATTTTTACCCAATTTAGATTGGTCATACAAGTGTACTGCCAAATATTGGGTAGAAAAACTTGACATCTACTTTCAGTTGAACAATGTTCTAGAAATGGAAGCCATTAAGATTGCAGCGCTGCACCTTGAGGGTGAAGCACATGACTGGTGGTTCCATGGCTTGTCTACATTGGGTCATGCCAATGTGACTACTTATTCAGAGTTCACTAGAAGATTGGTGAAAAAATTTGATAGAAGAGATCCACAAGAACCATTCATGAGCCTTACAAAGTTGAAACAATCAGGTAATGCCGAAACTTACATCTCTGAATTTTTAAGACTTTATGTTATGGTTCCTGATTTGTCTACAACAAGAAGGGTGTACATGTTCATTGATGGGCTAGATGAACCTCTTCATGGGTTGGTTAATTCTACCAAGCCCACTACCCTACATGATGCCATCGAAAGGGTTAGAGACCTTCAAGATGCCTTGCCAAAAGCAAAGGCAAAATTTCAGCATAAGCCCTCTTTTCCATCAAAGGGAAAAGAAGAAAAGGTTGCTCCTTCAAAGGAGAGCTCAAATAAAAATCCTCTTGATGATGATGTCTGGAAAAATCTAAGAAGAAGGAATATTTGCCTCACTTTCCAAGAATCATGGGCACCTAGACATAGATGTGCAGCTGGAAAATCACATTCCATAGAGGTCTTCTTAGATGATGAGTAGGAATAAGAAGAAGAAAAAATGAGGGGTCACAATGCTGACATAGCAGGATATGATCCACCACCACATTTTGGTGAGGATAGAGCAATTTATCCAATTAGAAGCACTCTTGCATCCTTAAGAGTGATACACAATTATCATGAAACTTCCACACAAAAAACAGAGATGAATTTGCACAGTGGAAGCAGGGATATGATGACCCCATCTATTATGCACATGAGGATGATCCATGAGACGTCATTATCTTGTGGTAAACCCCCTAGGAGACCACCTGATTCAGATTTGGTGAAATATGTCTCACAACTTTATGCTCCTTTCATAAATCCAAAAAGGATGGGAGCATTAGAAGACCAAAATAGAGCGCTGGGAGGCATGGGTGAGCTCAAGGAGGAGGGAGATATTCTTCCACTATCACCATTATCCACTCTCTCATCTCATACTTCATCATGGGGAAAGGAGACCATTCCTTGGTTGTGGGTACTCAGATGATGATCTCACTTGGAGATAAATCTTCCATACATGATAGAAGATGGTGGCAACACATGCATGCTTTGATTAAACCAAGGAGGTATTTGATAGATGATAGCCTCCCATGGGAGACTAACTTTCAAAGGCCTCAATCTTTACTAGAGCATGTGCATATACAAGGAGGGCAACAAGGAGGGAATAGAACATTTTCATCATATACCTTTGGCATAGGAGATGTCAAGGAGGAGAGTAGCCATATGACAGAAATTTCTATTGATAGATCATCAGCGTTGTCACTATGGGAGATTGATCCATATTGGAAATCCCAACTGTTGGTGGATTACTCCAAGGATCTTTATACATGCATGATACTTGATGACCAGCTGCATGAAGAGGGATATTCAGTCCAAGAAGGAGTCATCTATTATCATGGTAGAATCTTCTTATCTAGAGCCTCTAAGCTCAAGAATAAGTTGCTACAAATGACCTATGAAGAGTTTCAGCCACACATATTCCATGAGATTCTACAACATCATCATGAGAAGCTACACTTGGAAGGGCTTTGAAGGAGAACTATATCAGCATTTTCGAAGATGCATGAACCATGTGGAGATGGGGCAACAACATAACTCTATAAAGGAGTTAATTCAACCATCTCTTTCTCCTTTTGAGAGATGATATAGATCTATGCACCACTCCATTTGCTTAAGGAGGAATTTTGGTGAAGAATATGCTCATGAAAATAATGTCTCATTTGATTATTTTTGCATTCTTTCACCATGTATATGCAGGCCATAACTCCAAGAAGGAATATCGTACTTTATAAACTTCATGGCCAACTTTGGGCCACAAAAATTTTGTAACATGGCCACTCCCTTGGAGGACAAAGGGAGATTTTGTTTCATGATGGGTGCATTCCTAAGGCACCAAATATATCTCACACTTTCAGCCATAGTAAGATGACTTGGGCAGTAAGTAAGTGGTGGGGAAAACACTTACCACATCATAATCTGATGTAGTCAAGAGATGCATTGTGCTAGTTCCACATGTGGGACTATGACCCACCTCCATATGCACAAATTTCTGTTTGTATGTATGTAGTTTTGATCCCATACATTGATGATGTACTTGAAATTTTTATGGGAATGTATGGGGGGAGGATGGGATGTACGTATGTGCCCTATGGGATGGAGATTCTCCATGTACCTGATGATACATGTTTTAGGGAGAACATTGGGCAGACCATGTTTGTTTCATTTGAACTATTGTCTCCTTATGGGATGGATTATTTGCATCTCATAAGAAATTTGAAGGAGAAATTCATGGAGGGATGGATTGGTGAACACTTAGCTTATGGAGGAAGCTTATCACATGTTGGTGTCACCAATGGAGGAGGAGAAGAGTTGCAGCACTCACCTTATCAGATGCTTGAGGATAAGAAAAATTTGGGAAGGGAGGACTGTAATATTCCCAATTAGTCATGAGCTAATTGGAATATTCATTTTTGTTTTTCTGCTTTGTTTAAGAATAAGAGGGCAAAGGAGGTCCATATTTCTCCTTAATCATGAATAAATCAATGCCAAATGTGAAAGAGACAAATCTTGGCAGCTTAATTGAAGCACCCTTGGTGTGAAAGGGGATGGATCACTTTGACTGGGTCAACCTTGACCAAATCTACAGCACTGTCATGGAGGAGTGGCCATCAATGAGGTACAACACAGTTTTAGATGAAGATGCTTTGTGTGAAAGGAGTGTTATCATTGGATGTTGTTTAGGGCTTGCAATCTCTTGACTTATGAAATGAAGAGTATGGAAACATTAGAGGTTCTTGAGGTATATGATATTTTCTGAATATATGGTCTATTTAGACATATATCTTTCTCTTGTTGTTTCGCTGAGATTGAATTTTGTTTAGCATTGGGTGTTCTTGATCGGGAATCCCACCTCTTCCCATTGAGTAGCTCTTGGGAGGGTTTTTATTACATTGTCCACTATCTGGCTTAGGTCCAAGCTTCTTATTTCAACTACAACGCAGATCCTGTTGAGGGTTTGGTTGTTTTTGCAAGTTGTAGCAAGTGGAGACTAGATCTTTCAGATCTAGGCCATTTCAGTGCTCCTTTTCAGTGGAGGAGGTTTCCACTTCATTGGGAGGACATTATTGAAGGCTTTGGAGCTTATTTTCAGATCTTGGCATCAGGACAACCATATTTTGATCCCTATAGCGCATTTTACTTCCAGATCTACATTATTTTTGTAGGTGGAGTTGCAGGGTGATTTCGCACACCATTTGGAGAGTTGATTTTCAAGTGATGGGGATCTGCCCTTCACTTTGAGTATCTATTGAAGGAGGATATTTTATTGATCATATTAGATCAGTAACACTTTCCAGATCTGTAATTTTCAGTATATCTGCAGTATTAGATCTCAGATCGACATCATGTACTTGGTGTTTTGCTGAAAACCCCAAGGGGGTTCTTTATAGGAGCTTTTATAGTGCATGGATCTGATATAGATATAAATTTTTATGCACATAGAAGCTCTAGATTTGATGTATAATATACTTTTGTTGTAGAATCAATAAAATAATGCTATAAGGGTTTTTCATCTTTTATACATGGTTCCAGCACCTCTTATTTCATGATTTTTGTCCATTGGAGACTTGTATTTCTTGTTATGCATCTTATGGCCCACTTCTTATGTATATTTTTCTATTGTAATGAAATATGAAAGGTCTCCATATTGGCCTCTTGCTTCATAAATGATGATCTGTGTTATTTTTCCATCATTTTGCACTATATTCCTGCTTTTCCCATTTCAGAATATTACAAATTTTTTTGCAAAAATTATCATTAAGAAAAAAACATAATTCTCCACATATTTTATTTTTACTCCAAATCAAAATTCAAAATGCTTATATGAATTTTGAGGGCTGCAATTCGATAAAAGAGGAAAAGATTAAAATTTCATTGTCACATTTGGCCCAAAAGTGTAATCCATCTTCATGCTTTCATCCTAATGGATGATGAATATGGAAGAATAATGATGAGTCTCAAGACATTGTGACACCGATTGTATAAGAGAGAGGATTTTGGAGGAGGATTTTAGTGTATGAGAAGAATGTGAGCGAAGATAACTATATTCTATGTCCAACAAAAATTAACATGGCTTTCATTTTTTTTCAAGAAAGGAAAAACAACTTTCCATTAAAATAAATTTTTTTTACATAATCATGCATATAGCGTATGTGCCAGAATAATTGCAAAAGTATATATGACTGATATCAATTTACCATTAGAGAATTTTTGAAGTATAAAATGGGTATCCTAAGGAATATTATAAAATAATAGTGGAAATAATAAAACAAGATTAAATTACAACATCAAATTTTAAAGGGAAAAAAAAAAAAAAAAACTTTTTTTTCAACTCGTATTTTCAAATTATCTATATACGGTTTTACTCAAATTTCGAGTGGGAGCACTCGTTGGATGCAGAATTTAATTTTTCATCCAAGGTGTAACCATGATGCATACTTGCGATGGACATTGTTACACAAAAAATAAGAAATACATGGAAAATGTGAAAAAAGAAAAAAATACTTCTTCAACTCATATTGTAACGTTATCTTCCTACGATTTTACTCATATTTTGAGCAGGATCACTCATTGGATGAGGAATTAAATTCTACATCCAATGAGTTCTCACAATCAAAATTTGAATAAAATGGCGAAGAGATAAGTTGAAAAAATAGATTTAATTTTATTTTTTAATCTTTTTTCTCCAAAAATGTTTAATAATCCCCATGGTTGACATCATAATATTTAATCCTATTGGTTCTTATAAAGTTTCTTTTCGTTGTAAATTTTTGTTTTGAGGCCCATTTTAGACCTCAAAATTTCTCTAATTCGAGGCATGCAAGCCCCTCAAAAAAACCAATGGGGAAACACATGATATACCCCAAACAATGGGAAATCACTCATCAATCTAGTAAACCAGGCACATAAAATTGAATAAAATAACCATTAGAAAAGGGTGCATCTATTAAATACCCAAAGACAAGTATCAAAAAATTAAAAAATGGGTAAAATACCCAACATATAAGCTTGAAGAAAATGGCACAAGGAAACCAATAGAGTCACCATGGAATAACCTATAGAAAATATGATAGGAACCAAGATGACCGCGAACCCCCAACCATGACCACCCCAATGCAAGCAAACATCCTTCACTAGTAAACATGTAGGGAGAAAAAAGGGTTGCATGGCGCATGGAATCACAATATCCTTCACACCAACAAACCCCATCCCTAGCTGTGTCCATCATCATGTGCCCCAACACCGACCAACTGACATGGAAACCCATTGAGGAGAAGATGTCATCTTCATGGACATCCAAATGCACAAACACATATGCCAATTCCCCCCTAGTGTGTATAGATCCTGATAGAGAAGAACGGTTTGATTTTATCCTCCTTGGTGAGGAATAACTGCCACTGTCATCGTCGCTTATTTCTCCTCTACCTTCAGAGGTTTCTTTTATCAAGTGGCCAAGCTTTGACACCCATTTTCTTCTTCATCTCTGGGCTCCTCTCTAGTGGCCACAACAGTGCCCACAACATCTAATATCTCTGCCATAGCCAAAACTGCAACTAAATCCACCTTCTTTGACCATGTCGCGATGGAAAGCACATCCTTGTGCCATCATTCTAAATAAAATTGTTAAACCCTAGAAACCCTTGATCCTCACAAAAAACCCTTGACTTGCTCCCAACACTCTCAACTATTTAGTGCGTCTATATAGAATAAATTTGACTACCCAAATTTATTTCTATCTTGTACATAGTTTCATCTATTTTTTTTTTATTCAAACCTAGTTTTTTAACATGGCTTTAATTTTTTAACAAAATTTAACTTTTCTTTAATTATGGTTAAATATAGTTCCATTTAGTATCTAATTGATATAAATTTAGTTACACTTTATATCAGATCTATTTTCCTAGAGAGTCGAACAATAGGAAAGAGTGAATTTGAATAGTTTCAATATTGGACAATTGAAAATTAACAATGATTAGGATTTCTTATGTTAGTTTATTTGTTATTGTTTTCATTCCTTCTGTTTCTTTGTTCTCAAAGGAATCAATGTATAGAATATGAAAGAAAATAATATCATATGAACACATGGTGATGAATTAAATAATGGGTATTTTGAAAATAAGAAGGAAATAAATATCATAGTGTTTTTTTTCATATGATGATTAAGAGAAATTAATTGTAATATCTAGGGTGACCATATAAATTAAATGGATGTTTTATGATACATATCATATAATCAACATTAAAAATATCATAACATTAACTAAATTATATTATTGTTATGGAAGTAAATTAGTCTTCAATTAAAAAAAAGCATGTTACATACATAGTTTTTCTAGTCGCAGTATGCCCTTGGAGAAAACAGACCAACAACAAAAGAAAAGCCTTTTAGTCCCAAAGACATAGTACTGAATTTATAAACTACCAGTAGCACTACGAAGCTGACTGTGGCCCTGATAATTAGGGCTAAACATGATTTTAGAAAGGGCAAAAAGGCCTACAAAGAGATACATTATCATATAGTTATCTTACTTCCAACCAATAGAAAAAATATAGACATAAAGAATCATAACATCATTGAGAAGTGTGCATGATGGAGATCGCATCCCGATACACCCCAATCAGGCGAATGATTGGGATGATTATTTTTTTCCATCAAAATCTACCATTCATTGTTGGCAAATTCTTTAGAATCGTTCATCCACTTTGATTTTGGTTGAGCTTCTAGGCTTGAAGAGATACAAATGGCGGAATTATCGCACCCCATATTGGCTAGTCTATTTGTGACTTTGCTTCCCTCCCTTTTTATTATTAGTTATAAAAATAAATAATATATGATTTAGACATATGTACATTTAGAAAAACATATAACAATATTTTTAACTATGGTGATTCATTCCTACTTTACCATGGTGATTTTTAACTTGTAAATAGACTTTGTTACAATGCCATGGGCCAATACCATGGCTTGCTAATATGACATATGGAAAAAAATCCATAACTCGTGTTCATATAGCACATGTTCATATGGAATTTTTCAATTGATTAATTTAATTAAAAGGGCAGAAAGGGCACAACTACTTTTTGAATAAATCTCAACCTTTGATCTATGACAACTACTAAGAATATTCTATAATATTCCATGGATGTTACCATCCAACTAATAATTATTGATAATCCACACCTACCACAGTGGTGCCTTGTTGTTGTGAAAGCTAGTGCAAACATATAAAGTAAATGATTGGTAACACCAATATGCTTCAAAACACACACTTCATGATACATCTCACATTGCTAAAATAAAATTAATAATAAACATAAAAATGAACTAAATTACAACTTTATTATTATTTATAAAAATAATAAATATATATATATATATATATATTCCTCCACATTACCATGGTGATTTTTTATCTGGTTGTGTTAGAATACCATGGGCCAATATTGTGGCTTATCAACATCACAAGCCAAAAACAACATAACTCATTCCATATGACGTCACTTGTTCATATGATAATTTTTTACTTAATAAATTTAATTAAAAAGGGAAAAAATGCATAATTACTATGGAGATAAATCTCAACCTTTGATTTGTGAATACTACCAAGAATATTTTAGAATATTGTATGGAGGCTAAGTCCCTACCATACACCTAATAATTATTGATGATTAAATTAAAATTTTGGGAAAATTGTAATTATAATTAGTGATGAGACATCTACCTTTACTATTACCCCAAATCCATTATCTGCAAAATGAATGTAGTAGTTAGGATGTATTCGCAACTCATATATAATGTAACCTCCCCTCCCAACATTTACCTACTTTTACAAGATCCCAGGGTAAATGTGAGGTTGATTTTTTCTATGGAATTACCTAACTTCCAATTTCCAGTTATGGAAGTAGGGTCGAAAAATCGAAAAATTTATGGACATCCCTTAGATACTACAGATCACTCAGAAGGTTGGAAACCACCCCAAGTGGTCAATCCCTGAGTCAAAACCCTTTTTCACTGACGTATCACCCAAAATACATGCACAAAATGTAAATATTATGGTTATTGGCCCCCAACTGCATGGATAGTCCTACTTCCATGTGGTTATGGCCTAAATTCCCTTGTTTTGTGCCAGTGATCCTGAGAGCTAAGACACTTTTTTAGGCTAAGCTCAAGACCACTGCCTAGAACTTCCTGTAACTTTCCATAATCGTACTTAACATGACGACAATGCTAAACATTCAAACTTGAAACTAAAACTTGACCTAGACTTCCTAGAACACACTAGACATTTCGTCAAACATATGGTGAACATATGAGTTACATGTCATAAATGCATATCTCATCATAATATCTAAAATTCATCTAAGAATCACCAATAAGGTCTAATTCCCTCTCAAGTAGCTGCAACAATAATTTTTATCCCATGAATTCATCAACCAATGAAATACTTATTAAATAATGAACAAGAGCTATAGCTAGCGCACATCATATAGCCATGCTTAAAACCAACACATAACCAAAATATTAACCATGAAAAACCAACCATAATATCCTTATAATAACATGTACAATTTCTCATAGATCACAATAGGGAAATAACTCTTATTAACTTATTCAAAAGCCAACAAAGTAAGGGACTTCCACATATCACCCAACCATAGATTGAGCTAAAACAAATCTTTATTTCAGCCAATCACCCCCATGCCATATTCCAAGCATGAATGTGGGATCTCATGGGATAAACTGAGACATAATAAACCAGGGACTCTAGAGGTTAAATCATCTCTACCCTCAAAATAACATGATCTCACCTAAACTGGTCTCGAGATCACACAACCAAACCAAGCTTGGATGCCTCAAAATTTCTTCACCATACCGTGAGGAATTTACCTGTCTCCACCCACTCATCGAGGGTTTCCCGAAGAAAAAAATCTCCACCCACAACCCTTTGGAATTTTCCTCAAACCACTTCACTCGATTCCAAAACCTTCCGGCAATCCAAAACTCAACTGAGCATAAATCCCATTACACCATGGCTATCCAGGAAATGGAAAGACAAGGCAAGGCTAAAACAATTGTCACTCCAGGACAAATTGATGCCAATGAAAAAAATTGAACCAAATAAACAACTGGATGTAACATTCATTCAAACCTCAACTAAGAAATCACATATGAAACCTCTTACCTACAAAACCTTCCTGCTGAAGTTGTTGATCCAACCTTCTCCTTTCTTTCCTTTGCTTTCTTTGATTGTCCTTTTCCTTCCTTTGATTTCTTGTACAAGTGGTTGTTCTCTTTCCTTTGTTACACCTACTCCAAAGATGGGAAAAAATTGTCAATTGATTCTCAAGTGCCTTTTTATCATTGATGTCCCATATTTTTTTCATTTTCCTTCATTTTCCTTCTAATTTCCTTAGCATGAAAATTTATGTCTCTTCACCTTCCTTTTCTCATATTTTCCTTATTTCTCATAATTGAATGCCTATTATTACCTCTTTTCCTTTACCAATTTCCATAACCATTATTAAATTGAAAGTGATTCCCACTATAGTGTTTTCTCGACCTTCAACTTGGAATACATGTCCCATGACCTTGATTTTATTTTTTCTTTACTATCCTTTAGTGCATGAAACTTTAACATAGGGCTATTACAAACCCCTCCTCCTTGGGGAAACACCATCCTCGGTATTCTATGACACCTATAAAGAGAAAATTGTTGAAAAAAAAACATACTTCCTAGGGAGCTTTATAACAAAGCTCGTTGCAGTATTTTCCATGACCATTGTTGAAAACATAACAAACATACCATTTACTAAAGATTTATAACACAAATCTTTACGATATTTACAATAACAAGCACATACTTGTGCAAATTTTCTTCAACCAACAAACAAACACACTATTTATGCAGCTTTATAAAACCATCTTGATACAATATTCACAATAAAATACACATACATACATATGCACATTTTATTTAACCAAAAAATAAAAGGATATGATGTCTGCATCAATAGTACAGGAATCTAGAGGCTCACACCTCCACCATAAAAGTAATACCAGGATTCACTTCCTTCCTAGGAAATCCCGAATCCACTGCCAAAGTTAAACCTGCATCTGATTCCTCATGCTATGATCCTTAGGCTACTTGTTCCCTAAGTGAATAGTTATCGACTCATTGTTCTAGGGAACACTCCCAATGTGTTTCTGATTCCATCTCGTAATGATAATGACAAAAGAAAATTCATTCCCCGACCTTCCCTTCTATGTTACATAGTACCTCAAGCAATCTGATCACCCCCTTCTGTGCAGTCATGCACCTTCCAAGTTCCCTGACATTCCCTTCTCTACTACACAGAACCTCAAGTGATCAATCCCTTGGAAAGGTTTCCTTGCATCAGAAGTTTGAAAAACCAAGGCATATCCCTACATCAAAACTATCACACTGGTCATAGCATGCTCATGGAAATCAATGGACACTATTTGGCACCAGTGTTCCACTATGATCTAGACCTATGCATAAACACAACATAATAAAAATATAAACATTAACATAGAGATGCAGTAGAAATAAATCTTCATTTCACTAATATCAAATAACTGAAAGATGCTTACAAGCATAATGGAAATAAACTAGCTCGCTTATCTCTACGAAGAGATGTGGTGGCTACATGTCTCTGGACTATCTTACAATGAGGCTCAAGGGCATTTTTATTATTGAACAACAGAGGGAAACCCTAAACAACCAAAACCCTAACCCTAGGAGATGGAACGTGAAGAGTTTGTTGGCCCCATTGGGGTTAGTTGGGTAGCCAACTTCCCTGGGTCGTAACTTGGTCATATGATCTCCATTTGGCGCGTACGATACCTTGTTGGAAAGATCTCTTTGAGTACTACAAGATTTTTATAATTTCCATACCTATGGCTATAGGCTATTGTGGACTCCAAAAAAACTAAATTTATGGGTCAAAACAGCTTTGGAAGTTCAAGACTTGAAAACATGCTAAAAATAGTAAATGTTGTTATAATCAAGGAAACTGATGAAACCAAATAGAGGTGTAGGTGGAATAGGTGGGTGGCCACCAATATCCTCCTAGATCACATTATGCCCCTACTTATGAATTCTTTACAAACATACTATTGCCCATTCCAATTACTTTTAATGCTGCTGCTAATTCTTGAAGTCAGTTTCAACCCCCCAAACCAGAAATTTCCTTGCTTTCCTGTACCAAGCACATAATCCATTAGACTAAAATGGAATTGGAATTAATTCAAATCATACCTCATTGGTGGCCCATCAATAAGGTACACTTGCAATTTTGTTTACTTCCTTTCACAACAAGTCAAGCTAACTCTTTGATCAAATCATCATGTATAAACATACCACATCTAGTTAGCCTAAAACGTAACCATCATAAATCAAAATCATAGACTTTGTGCATAATTAAAAATTGAAATAAAATACATATAATTATCTTTCAAATGGTTTTTTTCTCCTGCCTTTGTTCTTTTTCCTTTCCATACACACTGAATCGGTTTCCAAGCCCGGTAAGCACCCAATGCCTTCTCTTCTATTCAAAGCAACATGGGATTTCAGATACTATACCACATTGTCCCTCAATATCAGCAACAAGGGGATCCAAAGACTAAACCGCCTCTATTGTCAATGTCAGTAACAAGGGCATATAGATACTAAACTTCCTCTACCCTCAATATCCTCAACAAGGGCATCCAGAGACTAAACCGCATCTACCATCAATATCAACAACAACGACATCCAGATACTAAACCACCTCTACCCTTAATATCAGTGACAAGGGCCCAGACAGTCTCATACCTGCCTGTCCCATCACATTATGCAACACATACACATACACAATGTACAACACAACACATACACCTACATCTGGTGTACAACACCACGCATGCAACTACACCTGGTGTAAAATCACAACAAATATACGTACACATATTGCAATACAAAAAATACACATGTCATGATATAAATACCGCAAAATACTCATGACACAGTACCATATGTACACAACACAACATGTACAACATATACACAACAATATTACTACACATCCAGAGACCACATTGTCTCTACCAGGAATCCTAGCCTCTAGTTTATTTCCCATGCCTTACTACGTGCATCCCCAATCCTCGAGGGTATGTGGCTCTTTCTACTTAATCCAGGTGGATATTGGTGGCCACCCAACTATTCCATTTGGTACTTCACCATCAGTTCTTTCAGTTTTTCACTTTCACCACAACTTACTATTTTTAGCAGGTTTTCGGTTCCTGAACTTTCATAGCCGTATGGAGGCCCTAATGAGCTAGTTGGATGTTGGTGGCCACCCACCTATTCAATTTTAACCCCCACCATCATTTCTTTCATTTTTTCAGTTTTGACACAACTTACTATTTTTAGCAGTTTTTCGGGTCCCGAACTTCCGGAGTAGTTTTGAGGCCCTAAACAACGTTTTTTGGGAAAACTAGGATCAAGATGGGTTAATGGATGATGCAGGAGCATCTAACGCTCCTTAATCGAAGAAGAATCCGAAGCAGAGAACGAGAGGACGTGGACCATCGAGCTGAATAAAGGGAAAATTTCTGTTAAAATAGAGCTTAAATGATGGACTTAATTAAATATTAATCTGCCATGTATTCATATATAGCGAGTTGTAAGGGTTGTTGAGATATTTGTGAGAGGATTGATCGGATCCTTTCAGTGATCCGATCTAACATCTCTATTATATGTGAACCTGCGTGTTCAAGTGTTGATATAGAGAGGTAATGGACAGATTGTGTAATCAGTGCTTAGACTGATGTAGTTGGGAAAGAACCCATGTTAAGGCTGAAATGCCTTAGTAGGTAATCGTTCTATATATAATGGAAAACTTGTGTTCTATTTCTTTTGATCTATGCGAGTGTGTGTATTAAGTTTTTTTTCAAGCTCTATTATGTATCTACGCGTGAATGGCTTAAATCCAGTGTTAAAGCTTGTTGATCGACCATCGATCACCCGTGGATCGATGGCGATCTAAAATATCTTTTATCTGTTTATGTGATTGTTCTGTTGAAGACAAAGTGCAGCGCAAAGATAGATCGGATTCTGGAGAGTGAGCTATGCGTTGATTTGATATAGTCGCAGTTCTGTGTGTATATATGAATTTCTGTGTTGTGAGCTGGATCGATCATCGATCACTTCAGGATCGATGGCCATCAAAATTAACGTTTAAACGTTATATATGAAGAGCAAGTGAGGAGTGGCTTTGCAGATGCATTAAACAGATCTGAATTATCGTATAACTGTTATATATGTTGATCAATTATAAGTCAGTTTCGATGTGAATCAAGTCCGAGAGTTGAATCGGCGATAATCACATGACACATAACTCAACGATTAGCAATCCCGATTGGATTGTAGTCAGAATTCTGGAGAGACGAGATGCAGAAGTGGCATTACAAACGCCGATTGGAGATTGTCGACCAATCGGATCGGCGCAGTGGAGAACGTGTGAATCGGAGTTGGTTGAATCGGTGGACTCACCGATGACCACAGAGGCTGGTGTAAAATGTTTTAAGATCCGACAGCGCAATCTATACAATACTCCCGTGCATTTGTATAATGTGTAGCCACGGGGTTTTAACACATATTATATAATTGTGCAGTGATTGTAAATGCCTTTCAAACACTGTGTTTTTAAGTGGATTAAAGGGATGGTTCGATATGTATAAAGATCCATGTTTTAAAAGTTTAAAACGCTTCCAATTAGGCTTAATGGGCCATAACCCATAGGCCCAGGTTCAAGATTTATACATGAAAGGAGATTTTGGGCTTACCCCAAGATTTCTTTTCATCAAGTGGTATCAGAGCAGGGAAAGAATTTCCTGCGAGAAGAAGAATGCAAGCAGAGGAGGAAAGAGGTACAGTTGAGTTAAAGCTGGAGAATTTATGGTCTTACCGTCGTGCAGATGGCGGCAGTAGAAGGTGAGAAGATTTGCAGCAACCTAGAGCAAGGTGTGCTCAATTGGTTCCAGAAAGGAGAACCAGAAGGATGCCAAAAGACCGAGTGCGAAGGGCTTGGTGAGGTATCGTGTAGCAGAGAAGACTGTTACTGCAGAGGTTGGGTGCAGCTCACAGAAGATCATGAAGGCAATTCCACTGAAGGAATGCAGTGGTTAGAATTGCTAAGGACCAGGAGATGTATATGACCAGGAGGTCATAAATTTTTTTTGTACCTCGGGAGTCTGATGCAGGAGAATCTAACGCTCCTTAATCGAAGAAGAATCCGAAGCAAAGAACGAGAGGACGTGGACCATCGAGCTGAATAAAGGGAAAATTTCTATTAAAATAGAGCTTAAATGATGGACTTAATTAAATATTAATCTGCCATGTATTCATATATAGCGAGCTGTAAGGGTTGTTGAGATATTTGTGAGAGGATTGATCGGATCCTTTCAGTGATCCGATCTAACATCTCTATTATATGTGAACCTGCGTGTTCAAGTGTTGATATAGAGAGGTAATGGACATATTGTGTAATCAGTGCTTAGACTGATGTAGTTGGGAAAGAACCCGTGTTAAGGCTGAAATGCCTTAGTAGGTAATCATTCTATATATAATGGAAAACTGTGTGTTCAGTTTTGATCTATGCGAGTGTGTGTATTAAGTTTTTTTTCAAGCTCTATTATGTATCTACGCGTGAATGGCTTAAATCCAGTGTTAAAGCTTGTTGATCGACCATCGATCACCCGTGGATCGATGGCGATCTAAAATATCTTTTATCTGTTTATGTGATTGTTCTGTTGAAGACAAAGTGCAACGCAAAGATAGATCGGATTCTGGAGAGTGAGCTATGCGTTGATTTGATATAGTCGCAGTTTTGTGTGTATATATGAATTTATGTGTTGTGAGCTGGATTGATCATCGATCACTTCAGGATCGATGGCCATCAAAATTAACGTTTAAACGTTATATATGAAGAGAAAGTGAGGAGTGGCTTTGCAGATGCATTGAACAGATCTGAATTATCGTATAACTGTTATATATGTTGATCAATTATAAGTCAGTTTCGATGTGAATCAAGTCCGAGATTTGAATCGACGATAATCACATGACACATAACTCAACGATCAGCAATCCCGATTGGATCGTAATCGGAATTCCGGAGAGATGAAATGCAGAAGCGGCATTACAAACGCCGATTGGAGATTGCCGACCAATCGGATCGGCGCAGCGGAGAACGTGTGAATCAGAGTTGGTTGAATCGGCGGACTCACCGATGACCACAGAGGCTGGTGTAAAATGTTTTAAGATCCGACATCGCAATCTATACAATACTCCCGTGCATTTGTATAATGTGTAGCCACGGGGTTTTAACACATATTATATAATTGTGCAGTGATTGTAAATGCCTTTCAAACGCTATGTTTTTAAGTGGATTAAAGGGATGGTTCGATATGTATAAAGATCCATGTTTTAAAAGTTTAAAACGCTTCCAATTAGGCTTAATGGGCCATAACCCACAGGCCCAGGTTCAATATTTATACATGAAAGGAGATTTTGGGCTTACCCCAAGATTTCTTTTCATCAAGTGGTATCAGAGCAGGGAAAGAATTTCCTGCGAGAAGAAGAATGCAAGCAGAGGAGGAAATAGGTAAATTTGAGTTAAAGCTGGAGAGTTTATGGTCTTACCATCGTGCAGATGGCGGCAGTAGAAGGTGAGAAGATTTGCAGCAACCTAGAGCAAGGTGTGCTCAATTGGTTCCAGAAAGGAGAACCAGAAGGATGCCAAAAGACCGAGTGTGGAGGGCTTGGTGAGGTATCGTGTAGCAGAGAAGACTGTTACTGCAGAGGTTGGGTGCAGCTCACAGAAGATCATGAAGGCAGTTCCACTGAAGGAATGGAGTGGTTAGAATTGCTAAGGACCAGGAGAAGTATATGACCAGGAGGTCATAAATTTTTTTTGTACCTCGGGAGTCTGATGCAGGAGCATCTAACGCTCCTTAATCGAAGAAGAATCAGAAGCAGAGAACGAGAGGACGTGAACCATCGAGCTGAATAAAGGGAAAATTTCTGTTAAAATAGAGCTTAAATGATGGACTTAATTAAATATTAATCTGCCATGTATTCATATATAGCGAGCTGTAAGGGTTTTTGAGATATTTGTGAGAGGATTGATCGGATCCTTTCAGTGATCCAATCTAACATCTCTATTATATGTGAACCTGCGTGTTCAAGTGTTGATATAGAGAGGTAATGGACAGATTGTGTAATCAGTGCTTAGACTGATGTAGTTGGGAAAGAACCCGTGTTAAGGCTGAAATGCCTTAGTAGGTAATCGTTCTATATATAATGGAAAACTGTGTGTTCGGTTTTGATCTATGCGAGTGTGTGTATTAAGTTTTTTTTCAAGCTCTATTATGTATCTACGCGTGAATGGCTTAAATCCAGTGTTAAAGCTTGTTGATCGACCATCGATCACCCGTGGATCGATGGCGATCTAAAATATCTTTTATCTGTTTATGTGATTGTTCTGTTGAAGACAAAGTGCAGCGCAAAGATAGATCGGATTCTGGAGATTGAGCTATGCATTGATTTGATATAGTCGCAGTTCTGTGTGTATATATGAATTTCTGTGTTGTGAGCTGGATCGATCATCGATCACTTCAGGATCGATGGCCATCAAAATTAACGTTTAAACGTTATATATGAAGAGAAAGTGAGGAGTGGCTTTGCAGATGCATTGAACAGATCTGAATTATCGTATAACTGTTATATATGTTGATCAATTATAAGTCAGTTTCGATGTGAATCAAGTCCGAGAGTTGAATCGGCGATAATCACGTGACACATAACTCAACGATTAGCAATCCCGATTGGATCGTAGTCGGAATTTCGGAGAGACGAAATGCAGAAGCGGCATTACAAACGCCGATTGGAGATTGCCGACCAATCGGATCGGCGGAGCGGAGAACGTGTGAATCGGAGTTGGTTGAATCGGCGGACTCACCGATGACCACAGAGGCTAGTGTAAAATGTTTTAAGATCCGACAGCGTAATCTATACAATACTCCCGTGCATTTGTATAATGTGTAGCCACGGGGTTTTAACACATATTATATAATTGTGTAGTGATTGTAAATGCCTTTCAAACGCTGTGTTTTTAAGTGGATTAAAGGGATGGTTCGATATGTATAAAGATCCATGTTTTAAAAGTTTAAAACACTTCCAATTAGGCTTAATGGGCCATAACCCACAGGCCCAGGTTCAAGATTTATACATGAAAGGAGATTTTGGGCTTACCCCAAGATTTCTTTTCATCAATGGACCAATGTTTCTCACATCAAAAGTTGTATTCATCGGATATATATTTCTAACGAGGTATGGTGCACGTCAAACGGAGATCGTATGCCAAAGTTACATCCATGGGAAGTTGAAACACTAATTTACCCAAATGGGGCCCATAGTTTTGGCGCTTCATCTCCTACGGTTAGGATTTTGGATGTTTAGGGTTTTCCATTACTTATCAATAATAAATGCACCGAGATATGATTTGATCAATTCTGAGATCACGTAATTACATATATAATATATGCATTTAAGAATGAAATAATCATAAATGCATAATGACATATATAATATATGCATTGTCTGCTAAAGCGTCTCGAATGACGCGAATCGAATAAGGCCCTCG